>JAESUZ010000578.1:0-107450 GCA_017311185.1 Proteles cristata cristata | reverse complement strand
AGTACCCAATCCTGACACTTCCAGTGCTCACACCTAAGCTTTTTCACTGGGGACAAAGAACGGCAATGGTTGCCGGGAAGAGTTGGAGATGGGGAGGCTGGGCAGGGGCCCAAGGCTCCAGCGCATGGCAGAGTGGCCCCCAAGGACCTGTCCCAGGGAACCATGCATGAACTTAGGCTCCAAGTCCCTGGAGCAGGCTCTACTTACCAAACAGGGGTGTAAAGATAAAATCGCAAGCATTCTGGGGCGCCTGGGTGGCTCAGTCGGTTGAGCATCCAACCTCGGCTCAAGTCATGATCTCACAGTTTGTGGGTTCGAGCCCCGTGATGGGCTCTGTGCTGACAGCTCGATGCCTGGAGCCTGCTTCTGATTCTGTGTCTCCCTCTCTCTCTACCCTTTCCCTGCTCACGCTCTGTCTCTCTGCCTCTCTCTCTCTTTCTGAGAAATAAATACACATTTTTAAAAAATTGCAACGAATTTCAAGACAGGGATTACAGAGCATTAAACCCCAAACACAAGGCTCTTCTGAGCCTGTGTGACTGTACAGGTAGCAATAAGCTTATATTGAAACCAGATTGTGATTTCTAAGTACCATTCCCTAACAAAAGGAAACTGTGTTCTTGGAGAAAAGGTTTATTCCTGGCTTGGTCCAGGCAAAGCATAAGGTGAGGCTGGGGCCTTTTTTTTTTTTTTTAGTGTTTATTTATTTTTGAGAGAGAGAGAGAGTGAGCAAGGGAGGGGCCGAGAGAGAGGGAGACACAGAATCAGAAGCAGGTTCCAGGCTCTGAGCAGAGCCCGATGCGGGGCTCGAACCCACAGACCATGGGATCATGACCTGAGCTGAAGTCAGACACTCAACTGACTGAGCCACCCAGGCGCCTGTATTTGATGCTTTATAGATGAACGCCAGCTACCAATTGCAAATGAATTTTTACAATAGCACCATTTTGCCATCTTCCAAGAATATAATCCGCTCAGGCAAGGATCATCAACAGGTGCTAAAACACCTGGGTGACAGACTGGTGGAACAATTTGGGAGGTGCCCAAGCATCTCCGCCTCAATTTACTTTCTAATTGCAAAGGGAAACACTCAGCTTGGTTGTCATGACCTTGACCCCGCAACCACGAGCAATGTCACTTTCAGTGAGACCACCTGACACCGGCGTCACCTGTGCTGTATTCTTGCCAATAATGTTCAGCCTGACTCTCACCTCTAGATCTAACATCCGGTTAGGGTATATAAGTTTGCCAGGGCCACCAGAACAAAGTGCCACGTAAGGCATGGCTTCAACAACAGAAATGTACTGTCTCACAGTTCTGGAGGCCAGAAGTCCAAGATCAAAGGGCCGGTAGGGTTGATTCCTTCTGAGGGTTGTGAGGGACAATCTGTTCCAGACCTTTCTCCTAGCTTCTGGTGGTTTGCTGGCAGTCTTTCATGCTCCTGGGTGTGTAGAAACGTCACCCAGCTCTGCCCTCGTGCTTACAGGGCATTCTCCCCCTGTGCGTGTCTATCTTCACATTTGTCCTTTTATGAGGACACCAGTTGTTCTGATTAGGGACCCACCTCACTCCAGGATAAACTCATCTTTTTTTTTTTTTTTTGAGAAATTTTCAAGTTTTTAAATTTTTTTCTGAGAGAAAGAGAGACAGAGTGCCAGCAGGGGAGGGGCAGAGAGACAGGGAGACTCAGAATCCGAAACAGGCTCCAGGCTCTGAGCTGTCAGCACAGAGGCTGATGCGGGACTCGAACTCGCAAGCTGTGAGATCATGACCTGAGCCGAAGTCAGATGCCAACCGACTGAGTCACCCAGGTGCCCCTTATGTATGATTTTCTTAGTAACATTTTCTTGTCTTTAGCTTATTTTATTGTAAGAATACACTAGGGGCGCCTGGGTGTCTCAGTCAGTTAAGCGTCTGACCCTTGATCTCAGCTCAGGTCTCGATCTCAGGGTCGTGAGTTCAAGCCCTGCATTGGGTTCCACCCTGGGAATGAAGCCTACTTGAAAAAATACAGTATATAATACATAGAACATACAAAATATGTGTTCATCGACTTCATGTTGTAGATAAGGCTCTGGTCAACAGTACACTCTTAGTAGTTAAGTTTTAGGGAGTCAAAAGTTATATGTGGATTTTCGAGTGTGCAGGAGGTCTGTGCCCCTAATCCCTGTGCTTTCTTTTCTTTCTTTCTTTCTTTTTTTTTTTTTAACACTTATTTATTTTGAGAGAGAGAGACAGAGAGAGACAGAGACACAGAATCTGAAGCAAGCTCTGGGCTCTGAGCTGTCAGCACAGAGCTCGACGCGGGGCTCGAACTCACGAACTGTGAGATCATGACCTGAGCCGAAGTCAGGCACTTAACCGACTGAGACACCCAGGCGCCCCTCTGCTTTTCAAGGGTCAGCTGTACAACTACTTCAACCCTATTTCCAAGAAAGGTCGCATCTGAAGTACTGGGGGTTAGGGCTTTAACATATGATTTCAGGGGACAGACATAACATGACCACAAGAAATCTAGAGACAGAAGAACAAGTTAAATACTGCAAGGAAATAATCAATGACAAATCCAGAATGGGCGACTTTCCGAAATCTCTTCCAAAAGATGATGCCAAGGCACCTGGGGGGCTTGCTTGGTTAAGCTCCCGACTCTTGATTTTGGCTCAGGTCATGATCTCATGGTCTTGAGATCGAGCCCCACGTCAGGCTCTGTGCTGAGTGTGGAGCCTGCTTGGGATTCTGTGTCTCCCTCACTCTCTGTCCCCCCCCATAGATAAATAAACATTTTATTTTTATTTATTTATTGAACACTTTTTAAATGTTTATTTTTGAGAGCGAGAGCGAGCGAGCACGTGCATGGCTGGGGGAGGGTCAGAGAGAGAGGGAGACACAGAATCCGAAGCAGGCTCCAGGCTCCGAGCTGTCAGCACAGAGCCCAACGCGGGGCTCAAACCCACGAGCCATGAGATCATGACCTGAGCTCAAGTCAGATGCTTAACCGACTGACCCACCCAGGTGCCCCGATAAATAAACATTGAAAAAAGGTAATGCCATTTATAAAAGAGAAGCGGGGGGACAATTTTAAAAAGACTAAAAAAATCAAATGCATGAGCTGTGATTGGATCCTGGTTGAAAAAAGATACTGTTATAAGACATCATGGTAGATACTGGCGTGGGGTGGGGGGTGTTGGATATAGACTGGGTATTCTGAGAGTTAAGTGATAGTAGGGAATTCATGTTAATTTTCTTAGGGGTGCTAATCCTGTGGTAGTTATAAGAGAATGAAGCCTTATCAGGATGTGCGGGCTGAGGCGTTTGGGGTGAAGTGTCACGAAATCTCTAATTTACTTTTAAATAGCTTAGGAAGAAGAAGAAGGAGGAGGAGGAGGAGGAGGAGGAGGAGAAGGAGGAGGAGAGAAAGAAAGAAAGAAAGAAAGAAAGAAAAGAAATGAAAAGAAAAAAATACATTCACGAAGCAAACCTGACATCTTGCTGTGCATATAGATAAAGCAAATATAGCAAAAGGGTACCATCGGTTGTATTTACATGACGGGAATATGGGATGTTCATTGTATAAATCCACTTTCTGTATGCTTGAGGTTCCTCATAATAAAACGTTAAGAGCCAATGAAAAAGGGGGTTTATTTTTGGTCCCTTTGATTTTTAAACAGAAGATGCTGCCCACCTTTCTATTGAAAACGGAGCGTGAAAAAAAAAAAAAGTTCCAAGCAGCATAAGGGTGCAGAAGATGACACTTCAGGCAGTGAGAGAGACTCGCTGTCGCTGTCGGGGCTGCTCCAACTTTGGGCTAAGTTTCCAAGGGATTCCCCGTCGTCGGAGGCTGGTGCACAGGCTGTCAATCAAGAATGATTGCAAGGCCCCCCCACCCCCCCGAAAGGACCCCCTGACCTCTAAATATCTCCCCCACTGGCTTCCCATGTGGTCCCAAATCCCTGTAACCTGGGTCAGTTTTTAGGGATCAAGTCTTTCTCTCACTATGCTGGGGCTCCCTTTTAAAATGCAAAGCTGGGGGGTGAGGAGGGCGGTGTGTGCGCGCCAGGGCCTGTTAAGTGGGGACCGTTGTCTGAGGAGCCGGCACCCGCCCGCCCGTAGGCCCTGCATTCTAATGGCTCCTTGCCAACCCCTTCCCACCGCTGAGAGGGGACAATGAGCGCTCAGGGAAACTGAGGCTGGACAATGTGGGCTCTAAGAAACTTCTTAGGCGAAGATACCATTTCAAGAAAGCTTACTTTCCGTGAAGAAAATGGGGTGCGGGAGGTCATTGCTGTTTTCACTTTGTAAACTGGGTGGTATCGGAAAGCTCCTTAGAACACTTCAAAGAGGCCTCCCAAACTCGGCAAGCCTCCCGCCCCTTCCCTTTGTAAGCGAATTCTTAGTGACCCCAAAGGTTTTCATTGAATGGAAAGTTTCCAAGGGGTCTCAAAAAAATACCTGAGACAATTAAGGAAATGAAAACCAGGGGGTCAAGATGAATTGACCCTCGGCGGAGGATTTACATAAATAGGTCCTGACCTCTGGCTGTGAATAAAAGATAAATACCCCATTAGGGTCAGGACCACAGTTCAAGGGCATCTGCGGGGCCAAGCCTGGCTTCTCTGCTATGTTAGGAATTCCAGGAACGCCACTGATCATTGTGTGTCGGCAGGGCGCTGGGGTTTACAGCCCGCCTCACAGAAACCCAGGCCTGCCCTGGGTGAAACTCTAGCTCTCCCACACGGCCATCTGCCTGTCGCCTGTCGAGAGAGCGTGGGAAACCTGCTCGCGGAGAGAGAGGAGCCCGAAGGAATGCCTTCAGAACCGGGGAGGCCCTCTCCTGAAAGGCGACCCAGTTCGCGTTGTAGATGCCGGGGCTCACCTGCCCGGTTGGACGCCGAGAGGGACCGTCCCCCTGCAAAGAGCCAATTTGCTCCCTCCGTGGGGCACAGCTCTGCGAGTCGCCTGCCCCTTCCCTTGTAGATCTGATGACCCAGGGCTGGCCCTCCTCCCCACAGCTGACGGAGCGAGGCACACTTTATAACTGATTTCAAAAAGACGCAGCCCGGGGCGCCTGGGTGGCTTAGTCGGTGAAGCGTCCGACTTTCGCTTAGGTCATGATCTCGCGGTTCGTGGGTTCGAGCCCCGCGTCGGGCTCTGTGCTGACTGCCAGCTCGGAGCCTGGAGCCTGTTTCAGTCTGTGACTCCCTCTCTCTCTGACCCTCCCCCTGCTCACGCTGTCTCTCTCTCTCCTGGAAATAAAAAAAAAAAAGAAGACTCAGCCCCCGGGGGCGCCTGGGTGGCTCAGTCAGTTCAGGGTAGGACTTCGGCTCAGGTCATGATCTCACCTGCGTGAGTTTGAGCCCCGAGTGGGGCTCTCTGCTGTCAGCACAGAGCCTGCTTCAGATCCTCCGTACCCGGCCCCCCCTTCCCCTCTCACGCGCGCTCTGTCTCTCTCAAAAACAAATGTTAGCAAAAATAATAAATGACAAGAAGCAGCCCGGATTTATATGGAGTAAAGAATGTTGAAATGGCGGCAAACTGGGCGTCCTCCCCCACCCCGGAGGGAGAAAGAAGTCAACTGAACCAGAGCTGGCAGAATTTGCATCTCTATCCCTTACCTACAACTCCCAGAGTTACAGAGTTCTGACACAGCTCCCCTAGGAAGCAAATGCTATAGGCAACCGGGAGTCTCCGCTGGAGTGTGGATTTTCTCGACAGGGGCAAGAAATGTGGCCTTTTAATTTTTGTGTATTAGTAAGTCATCTCTGCCCCCAACGTGGGGTTCGAACGCACAACCCCCAGATGAAGAGTCACATGTCCTTCTAATTGAGCCAGCCAGGTATCCTTCCCCACCCCATTTTAAAGATTTTATTTTGGGGCGCCTGGGTGGCTTAGTCGGTTAAGCGTCTGACTTTCGCTTAGGTCATGATCTCGCGGTTCGTGTGTTCGAGCCCCGCGTCGGGCTCTGTGCTGACTGCCAGCTCAGAGCCTGGAGCCTGTTTCAGTCTGTGACTCCCTCTCTCTCTGACTCTCCCCTGCTCATGCTGTCTTTCTCTCTCTCTCCTAGAAATAAATAAAACATTAAAAAAAAAATTTAAAAAAAAAATAAAAAAATAAAAAAAAAAAGATTTTATTTTTTAAGCAATCCCTACACCCAACATGGGGCTCGAACCTACAATCCTGAGATCAAGAGTCACGTGCTCTACCACCTGAGACACCAAGGTGCTCTGAAGTTTTGCTTTGTTAATACTACCTTAGAGAAGTGTCCCACCCAATCTGCTTACCTCCCACCCCTACCCGGCTCCTCCCTCACCCAAACACGTACATGCTTTTTATTTATTTATTTATTTATTTATTTATTTATCTATTCATTTATTATTCAATGTACATAGTTTTTAAATCAAAGAGTGAGATTGTCTTCAGAATCTTTGGCCAGACTTCATTTTCACCCTCCACAGTTTTCTACCCTCTTTTACTTCACTGTTGCAGAAAAAAGCACTGGATCGTGGTTGGGCTGTTCCTGCTAGGGGGCTGAGGACTTGGGACAGAGGATCTGTTTGCTCCGCAGCTATTTTTCTTTTTTTCTTTTTATACTTTATTTATTTTTGAGACAGAGAGAGACAGAGCATGAGCTGGGGAGGGGCAGAGAGAGAGAGAGAGAGAGAATCTGAAACAGGCTCCAGGCTCTGAGCTGTCAGCACAGAACCCGATATGGGACTCGAACCCATGAACCGCGAGATCATGACCTGAGCCGAAGTTGGACGCTTAACTGACAGAGCCACCCAGGCGCCCCACGTAGCTGTTTTGACCAGTAAGAGCCTTCATTATGATGCCCCCCTCCCTGGGCTTATTTTGCTCAGAATCTCCAGAGTGACCCGTTGCGTTATGAAAACGAAGAGCAAGGATGCCCTGAATGTGGCTGCACAGAGAGTATGTTTCTCTTTCCCGTTGCGTCAGAGAGTCTGCCGAGCTTTCTCAAAGTACTAACTCTGACCTTGATAATCAGAAGTAACCGATGGAAATTTGGGCCCTTGACACGGAGCTCTTTCCCCCCTACCTGCGTCTCGGTGAAGAGGCGAAGAATCAAAGCAAAACCACGGTGGGGAATGACTTCTCATTCCTGAATTTAATTTCTTTATTTTTCATTTTGTTGCCTAAGACATCGACTCCAGAAAGCATCAGCTTTTGAATTCGAGGCATTGTGTTCTAGGCTCATGTATTTGAAGACCAACAACTAACACAAAACCCATTAGCTCAGGCTTTTGCTGATCACCCCTCCCCCTCCACTCTGCTCGGGAGCACCGACGATGGGGCGAAACGGCATGCATTTTATTCTGGAATCAAATGAACAAAGTCAAGGCTGGTGATGTTGAGAAAGCACGAGAAGGGGGGGAAAAAAGAGATGTCACAGTGATAGCACGCTTCTGAACAGTTCCATCCAAAAGCAGACAGGTGACCTCCTTACGGTTCTGTAAGGAACAGGGCACATTTTCTGGTGGAAAAACTGCCCTCGGAAGGTGTGTGTGAGAGCCTGGTATGTGGAAAGGAATTTATGCAGGGCTCTCTTCACATTGACATGCAGGTATGTGCGTGTGGGTTACAAGACATTCCTTTCTGACTCATTAGCTGTTTTACCCCTGCACACCCCCTCCTTAGTGCTTGAGGTGCTTTCTTCCAGCTTTCCCTGGGCTGGGACAGAGATTGAGAGTATCTGGGTGCTTTCTGAAGAAAAGCTGACTGTGCCCTTCTGCACCTTCCTTTGGTGGCTAGTTGGTAACTCTTGCCACCAAGCTCCATCAAAACAGCATGGCATAGCTGTCTCTGGGCTGGCAGCTCTTACTTGTCACAGGCTCTGGTATATGTAGACTTTTCTGGCAGTCTGTCAGTCAATACATGTTTATCAACCAGACAGACAGTGACACAGACAGTAACGTAGGGGCAGAAAAACTTTCATTCTACCCTCTTAGGTTCTGTACCTGAGGCCTGTGAATTAAATCGACAGACCATAGATTAAGAGGAGAAATTGATATTAACTTTTTTTCTGTTCATGGGGCACCTGGGTGGCTCAGTCAGTTCAGCTTCCAACTTTGGTTCACGTCATGACCTCACGGTTCATGAGTTTGAGCCCCGCATCATGCTCTGTGCTGACAGCTCAGCGCCTGGAGTCTGCTTTGAATTCTCTCTCTCTCTCTCTCTCTGCCCCTCCTCTGCTCACACTCTGTCTCAAAAAATAAAATAAAAACATTTTTTTAATGTTTATTTCTAGGAGGCAGAGAGAGAGACAGCGTGAGCAGGGGAGGTCAGAGAGGGAGTCTGAACTGAAACTGGCTCAGGGAAACTCTGAGGCTGTGAAGGTGCAGCACAGAGCCCGACGCGGGGGGCTCGAACCCCTGAGAACCCGCGAGATCATGACCTAGCGAAAGTCGGACGCTTAGCCAACTAAGCCTGCCCCCAGGCGCCCCAAAATAAAAACATTTTAAAAATATTTTTTACGTTCACGGGGACTTTGCAGAAAAGAAGTGAAAACCCACGAAGGAAGTGGGTTTGGGTGATCATATATCATTTTGACAAAGGGTGATACACTGTAACAAAGCGACTAGATAAAGGTTTGGACTTTCAGGGGCAAGAAAGGTGGGAAGGTGCTTGGGAAATATATGGGAGAAATGAATAGTAGACAACGGTTATCTAGTAAGGTGTGTTTATGCAGACTCATCTTGGTGCCTTCTCTGTCTCCAGTAATGTGTTATTTCCCTCTTCCTAGTATGGGGGAGGAGGGGGACCCCTTCACAAGGGAAACTTATGCCTGGCTTCTAGGCAAAGAACTTTCTGTGTTTGATTTTTCTCAGTTGCCTTTGGTTCAGAAGAATCCTTATGGCAATTTGAGGTGTCATGTTCTTTTTGTTTGTTTATTTATTTATTTTGAGAGAGCGCGTGTGAGCACAAGTGGGGGGGGGGGAAGGGCACAGAGAAGAAGAGACGGAGTCCAGAGCAGGCTCCACGCCATCTGCGCAGAACCCCACGCGGGGCTCAAACCCACGAAACCGGAGATCACCACCTGAGCCGGGATCGAGAGTCAGACGCTTAACCCACTGCGCCATGCAGGCGCCCCTGGGGTGTCACATTCTGATCCCTTTCAGTGAGAGGGCATCGAGATGGTTGGCGGGGCTTTAAAATACTTGTACCGCTTAGAACAAGACCGTGAGCGGGTAGCTTGGCCTAGAGGTCCAGAGGCCATGGCACTTGAAGCCAACAGCCCCCATCGGAGTAGAAGGTTCAGAGGCTGGGGGTGGGGGCGGGGGTGCGGACCAAAAGCAGGGATCCGAGCCGAGGATGAGAAGGAGTTCCGGGAAGGGCCTGAGAAAGAGGGTCTTTGATCAAGCATTACCCACGCACGGGTCACAGTCGCCCCTACTGCCCCAAAGCCGTGTCTGGGAGGTAGGACGAAGGAACAGTTGATGTTTAGTGTCTTACGTCCTGAAAAGAGGCTGAGGGAGAGAAAAAGATGGGAAAGGAGTGATGCACCATGAACCCGGCCCTGTGCCTCAGCGTTCTTGTCGCTTCCCGTATTTTGGACCCGCTGCAAAGGGAAGATGAAATCTATTGCCTCGTAGGTCCAGGCATCATCACCAGTGGAGGGGGTCGGGATACGCCACCCCAAAACATGCCACTTGGGCATAAAAATTCTTTTGAGCTGGAGGCACTTGAGTTCAAAATTGACGATTCTGAACAGTCGTCAGGAGAACTCTCCCTTTCTGCGTAAGCACGGGCCCGGGTTTTCCTTTGTAAAAGTGACATACATTTCTATTTGTGAAGATGTCCCCTTCTCCCACGCCAGGAAGAGGACAAGACTCTTTATCGGAGGACAGCACCTTGGGTCTGCATAGCAAACCTTACTAAACAATCCTTATCTCCCATACATTTCCTAGTCACCTTCCCACAGTTCACTGCTCCTAGGAGCCCAAACCTCTTCACAGCCACTTCTTCACAATTTACTGCCCTCTGTTAAGAGATCGTACTGCCTTTGGGTTTCAGGTCTTTTCTGTGAAGCCCCTGTGCACATAAAAATATGAACATCAACAAAGAAACATATGTCTTTCTCCTGTTAATCTGCCTTTTGTCAGTTTAATTCACATGGCTCGAGAACCTAACTTAAGAGGATACGGGAAGTTTCCGCTCCACTCATTTTGCCGGACTTTGTTTGACTGCTCAGGAAAAGAGTTCTTGGATTTCTTTAAGGACATGATTTAGCACTGTGTTGGATGAACATCAATTAGCAATCTCCATAGACGCTCCTCTAACATATTCCTTATTCTGGGAGACAGTAAGACCCTCATGACCATGTGCTTGAGGGGTGCTGCCCTGAGGGTCACTGCTGGGTACCTTTGCAGGGCTGCTCTACTGAGTCACTGCAGTCCAGGAAAATTCCCTGGGTTGAGACAATCCTATTATTCTGGAAAATTCCATTTTCCTTTCTCCCACATGAGACTGTTTAGACAGAGTGACCATAGATCACAGACTATAAAGTCATGGTCAGTTAAGGGAAATGACTCCTCCACTCCATGTCTTCGGGGCTAATCACAGAGGCCCAGGGACAGGGGAGCCATCAGACTGAGGCACTAGGCTAGTTTCCCAGTGAAATCGAGCAGAGAAAAGCAAACAGAGGAACCATTAGGGGAATCATAACTATTGTTTGAAATTTTAAAAATATTTAATGTTTTATTTATTTTTGAAAGAGAGAGCGTGAGCGAGAGAGAAAGAGAGAGCTGGGGAGGGGCAGAGAGAGAGAGGGAGACACAGAATCTGAAACAGGCTCCAGGCTCTGAGCTGTCAGCACAGAGCCCGATGCGGGGCTCGAACTCACGAACCCTGAGATCATGACCTGAGCTGAAGTCAGACACTCAATCGACGGAGCCACCCAGGCGCCCCTGTTGTTTAAATTTGATGTTTGCAGTTTAATTCTATGAATCAAAAAAAAAAAAAGGGAAATTCACACGGCTTCTGTATGACACCCACGAATACCCTAGCATTGCTATCAACAGCTTTTGGTTGTCTCTGTCACCAGTGTCACTCAGACCACTAAGCGTCTGACTTCGGCTCAGGTCATGATCTCACGGTTTGTAGGTTCGAGCCCCGCGTCGGGCTCTGTGCTGACAGCTCAGAGCCTGGAACCTGATTCGGACTCTGTGTCTCCTTCTCTCTCTGCCCCTCCCCTGCTCACGCTCTGTCTTTCTCTGTCTCTCAAAAATGAATAAACATTTTTAGAAAATAAATAAATAAACACAAACCATCTCCCGTGAATTATCCAGGATGTCTACACTGATTTCCCCTGAATATTTATACAGCAACATCTCCTCTGACATACCGTTTTCCATGAAATCTTTCCGTGTGAACTTGTGGTTACCCGATTCTCAAACCTGATATAAATTTAATGCATTCCCTTTGCCCGCAAAATGCCTTTGATGCTAACTGTTTTGCTATTATTCTTAAAAGATACATGGTATTCCCCTGACCCTGCGCCCCAGATCCCCCAGAATGAAGGCAAACCACAGAGCAGCAGAGATGAGAGAATACCTCTCTGTTCTGTGGATGCTACTTTGTGTTAGGGCAATCATTCTGGATTTAATTTATAACGACTTCAATTGGCGTGTTTTTTTTTTTTTTATGTTTTTTTATTTATTTCTAGGAGAGAGATAGATAGCGTGAACAGGGGAGGGTCAGAGAGAGAGGGAGTCACAGACCGAAACTGGCTCCAGGCTCCGAGCTGGCTGTCAGCACAGAGCCCGACGCGGGGCTCAAACCCACGAACTGCGAGATCATGACCTAAGCGAAAGTCGGACGCTTAACCGACTAAGCCACCCAGGCGCCCCAAGCGTGTTTTTTTTTTTAAACCTCAAAACAAGCCCCAATGGCAAGCCCCAAATGCCTGATTTTCTACTCCTTTGGCCCAAGGGGTTACCCAAGGCTCAGTGTTCATACGTCATTACCAAAATACCGCCTCGTATATGTTTTTTGAGAGACAGGGATGAGTTTGTAAATGTTTGATGAGCCTGGTTTGGAGCTCGATGTTGCTTTCCTTTCGGGCAGACGGAATCGTTGCTGTGGGTACGTAAGCAGGTGCAGAAGCAGAAGCCAACAGAAAAGTGAAGATTCGGCTAACTCAGCAGAAGCCACGAGTTTCTGACCATCTGACCGTCTCATCTCCCCACCTCCCAGGCTCCCGTGACCGTGAAAGTGATTTGAAGCTTTGAGCTACTGATGTTATCACAAAGTCAGTTTTCTTTGTGGGTGCCTCGGATCTGGAGATAGAGAACCGTGCTGTCAGATAACGCCGCCTGGAAGGCTCAGAGTTGGCCCGAATGAATGACGCCCGGGGCACAATTTACGATATTATGCATTTCCTGTGTGCCCTTTGAAACCTCCGAACTCAGCTCTTCAAAGTGAGAGCTGACTTATTCTGTCTTTCCGCTGAACAAATATGTTTGCTGCTTATCGCCTTGTTTTTTCCCCCGCCACCCCCACCCTCATTGACTTAGCTAACATTGATTTATCACAGCAAAAGCATTGCCCCGACTGAGTCAGAAGTTACACTTTTTCTTTTCTTTTTTTTGTATTTATTTCTAGGAGAGAGAGACAGCATGAGCAGGGGAGGGTCAGAGAGAGAGGGAGTCACAGACTGAAACAGGCTCCAGGCTCCGAGCTGGCAGTCAGCACAGAGCCCGACGCGGGGCTCGAACCCACGAACCGCGAGATCATGACCTAAGCGAAAGTCGGAAAGTCGGACGCTTAACCGACTAAGCCACCCAGGCGCCCCAGAAGTTACACTTTTACCTGACATTATCCGGGCCTCTAGAAATGAAAGCAGAAAAATATTGGAGGTTTTGTGCACGGACAGATGCGCACGCATACGTGTGTGTGGCTTTCTGTTTGCTTCATGCATCGTGCTTGTCCATATTCCATATTCCCTCCGTCCACCCCCCACCCCCAGGATCTCCCACTCATAGTGGTTTATGAGAGCCTTCTGTTTTCTCATGAGCCAATGGGTAATTTTTCAAGTTGAACTCTATTAATGTCGATTACAAATGCCTCTTTTTCAGAAGCCCTTCCTTGCAAAACTTTGTGTTTTAGGTCGGAAAGTTTATTTCTCTCTGGAGAGCTGGTGTGGCAAGAGGAAACTGAAGCTGATCTCTTGGGTGTGCGCTTGTGCTAATTTGCTGGACAGTCAAATACGGATATAGGTCAATAAAAGCTGTTCTTTGATCTATTGCTACAACGGATTCATTGTAAATACATTACTGGATAAGGGGGTTACAACTGTGTAACTGGCCCTTGTGAACTGTGCCCTGTGCCACCCTTTAGCTCGTGCGAGACGTGAGACATCTGGCGTCAGCCTGCCTGGGTTTTTTTTTTTTCCCCCACTGTGGTTAAAGAACACATAACAGCAAATTTACCATCTTAACCATTTTGAAGTGCGCCGCTCAGTAGTGTTAAGTATTGCCTCCATGAGTTTTACTTTGCTGATTTATTTATTAAAATTATTTTAAAGTCTATTTAGTTTTGAGAGAAAGAGAGAGACGGAGAGAGGAGAGGGGCAGAGAGAGGGAGAATTCAAAGCAAATGCCAGGTTCCGAGCTGTCAGCACAGAGCCCAGCGCGGGGCTCGAACCCGTGAACCGCAAGATCATGTCCTGAGCCAAGGTCATACGCTTAACCGACTGAGCCACCCAGGTGCCCCCTGATTTATTTTTTTTAGTAGGCGGCCACAGAATCATTTCCTCTGAGGGCATCCCCATAACAAGAGAGCTTTCAGGCAGAGAAATAGCTTTAAAAGAACAATAGCAACGACAGCAATCCAAAAATTGGCAACAGGAAGTGAATAGAATCAAGCATGGCCAATATGTCCAGAGGTAACTATTTTGAGTTACTGTTATGTGTCTAGCTGTTATTACGTCTCGAGCACCGGCCAAGAACACAAGGAGACATGATCAATGACCTCAAGATGTTTATGCTCCTGGTACGGGACCAAGGTATCAGAGTCCATCACATTTACTAAAATGAGAACCAAGTCGTCTACCTGACCTTCCTCACTCGATGTGTGTACGTAGAGGCATGTTTCCTTTTAGCCAGACACGTATAGTCGGTGTAATTAAGTACCAGGGCAGAGCAGCCTGTTGAAAAGGTCATTGTCTGAGGTCACAGGACCTACTTAGGTGTGACAAACAGCGTTTGGTGGCGGGAGATTCGGAATCAACTTCTGCCGAGCACTGGTGTGGGGCCCGTGGGGCCCATAAGAGTCTCAGTGAGAGAATGGGGGAAGGGCCTTGGCTCTGGAGAGAAAGTGATACGACCTTGATTATGTACTTCAAGTTTCCGTGGCCAGCCTCGAAACCTTCCTCCTCTTACCTGCTTGATCGTCAAGATGAATGAAAGAAAAACATTCTCTTTCCTTTCTTCCTTCCTTCATCCCTTCCTTCCTCCCTCCTTCCCTCCCTCCCTCTATTCATCCCTCTTCCATTCCTTTCTTCCTTCTTTCCTTCCGTCCATTCCTCCCTCTCTCCCTCCCTCCCTTCTTCCTTTTTGGAGATGTGTCTGGGTGTGGGATGAGCTGTTGGGAAGATGTGAATCACAAAATCCCCGACACAAAGCTGGCAGAAAGACTCTGCCTCTTGGAGCCCATCTATCGACCATTAACTTAAGCCAAGTTGATCGTCTAACAAGTGATAATACATATAAAAACATGTATAATCTCGGGGCGCCTGGGTGGCTCAGTCAGTTCAGCGTCCGACTTCGGCTTAGCTCATGATCTCACGGCTCCTGGGTTTGAGCCCCATGTCAGGCTCTGTGCTGACAGCTCAGAGCCTGGAGCCTGCTTCCGATTCTGTGTCTCCCTCTCTCTCTGCCCCTCCCCCAAGCATGCACTGTCTCTCTCTCAAAATTAAAAATAAAGCATTAAAAATTTTTTTTTAAATTTATAATCTCTAAAGTGCCCAGCAAATATACCGTCTTATGATTAACAAATTACTTATGAGTCATCTCATGAAGGACCCCAATGACACCCGTGATGGTGACTGATTCCAGCCTCGTTCCGGCGCTCCAGCAACTGAATTGTTCTGCTTTCCCCTGCGTGGACTCCAGTTCTGCGAGGCCTTCAGATCCTTCTGGTTCAGTGCTTCCTGTTCAGCTCCACACACATGGAGCACCTGTGACGCTCAGGCACTGAGATGGGCTCAGGGGACACAGACATCAAGGAAACCTGGTGTCTACCTTCCCGATGCTCAGTCTAGTGGCACGTTGCTTCCATAATGCAGTCCCCAGCTTTCTCTCATTTTCCCACCGGCACCTTCTGGTCCTAGGTTCTCTCTCCTCTCTGCAACTGAGGCCCCAGCAAGGCTTGTCGCAGACCTTTCAGGGGTGTCTGAGATTCCTCTTTGTTCTCGTAGCTCTCTGGATTCACACTGATGAAGGCACATTTTATTGCACCTTAGCCCGTATGTCAAGCACCGCGTGCTTACCCCTATTTAATTCTCACCAGTGGGTGCAGATGAAGAAACTAAAGCTGAATAAGCCAAACATCTTGTCCAAGGTCACATAAGAAGTAGCAGGAGAGTCCTGGCCTGAACTAGGGGCAGTCTGATTCCAGAAACTCTCTACTATTCTTTTTTTAATGTCCATTTATTTATTTTTGAGAGAGCGTGTGCAGACGTGCTTATCAACGCAAGTGGGAGGAGGGGCAGAGAGAATCTCAGGCGGGCTCTGCTCTCCATTAGCACGGAGCCTGCGTGGGGCTTGATTCCCACGAACCTTGAGATGGTGACCTGAGCCGAAATCAAGAGTCGGACCCTTAACCGACTGAGTCACCCAGGCACCCCCAACTTTGTACTATTCCAAGAGTTAAGTGAAACTTGGTACTCATGATCGATAGCCATCAAATGTGAGGCCTTTAAGCAAATATTCTGACCAGGAGTATTTGAAGACCAATTTCCATATATTCCTGATTCATGCCACGGGATCTTAAGGTTATTTTATGACAAGCTATATCCACTGAGATCTTCATACATTTATGACAAGGAGTGAAAGAAATACAAATAACTTTTAAGAGACCCGGTACTTACCAGCCAGGTATACCGGGCTTCTAGCCTACTTGGTGAGTACATTTTCCATGAGGTCGATCAACCAGTTAACGACATAAAGCCCCCATAAGAGCCCACAGGGGATTCAAGCATGGGGTAGAGCCCTGCAATCTGAGGAAAAGCTTCTGTGGAAGCAGCCTCCACTGTCTATGTGGAGAGGCTTGGCCTTGTGTTTTGTTTCTGTTATGAGAAAAGGCTGGAGAGCCGCCTGATACACTAAGTAAGATAGAGTCAGTGAGAAGGGCATTTCATGAACGGAAATACCAGTGTTACCTGTGTCATTAACCTGTAGCACCAACCACCTCGAGACCTTTCGTGAAGCTTTGATCCTTTACATACAAATGGAGTTTTCAACCCACTTTGCATTTAGAATCGCCCAGCTCTGGAAGAAATTGGTTGTTACCATGGTAGCCAGCCTACAAAGTTTTCTAATGTATTATTTTCCCTGCATGGGTTTTGGTTAATAGCTGGTGGGGAGTTTCTCCAGCCCCAGAGTATGCTGAGATCGACGCGTAAGAACCAAGCTTGCATCCGGCCCACTGCTGAAAGGTTAAGGCCAAGGATTAGACTGGCCATGCAGGGAACCTGCAAGGTCGCTGGACCTCTACACATTTCATGCGTGAGTAGTGTTAAGAGTCAATGAGAGCCAGCAACCTCCTGCCCCCAAAAAGAATACAAACCCACTTCGTGTTCCAGAACATTCACACATGCTCCGAAAGATAGGACCAATGTTGGAAGGTCTAGCACTTGCCTTCCTGCTAAAAAGCTCACGGACGAAGATTGTCTTGTTGTATCTTACTCTGCACGGAGCAAAACAGGTTCCCCCACCATCCTGTCTATTGTGATCGCCTCTTGACCCGTTCCCCAAAGTCAACTGCTGATGTCACGTGGGCCGGGGTTACTATGGCCGTCTCGTTCACCCCATAGCAAGGGCTCAAAAAATATTTACTGATGATGACACAAACGAAGCTTTAACAGTGCTAATTGATGAGGAAATAGTAACAGACTACACTCTCTATGTGATTTGGTGAGTGGTTCGAGCCAGAAGGGAGAGAAAGGGAAATTTGTGGAAGGAAATTGAGGCTCAGGGGACGTGTCAGTTTACCCAACGATAGAAGAGGTGTGGTGAGCGCCAGGAAAGGAACGTTGTGGCTGACCGGAGGCAAATCAAGAAGAGAGGCAGCATGGAGTTTAGATGCTCCCCCCTCACCAAAAAAAAAAAGCACTCGATGAGGGTGATTTTGTAATTTGCGGAGGGGGGAAGGAGTGCGGGGATACAGTCCAGACTGAAATGAAGTCCTAGAGAATCAGAAAACAAGCTCCCTCAAGGAGATTCGCGCCAAGGACCCGACTCTTCGGTGGCAAAGGGTCCTGGAGAGCCTGCCTACATCCTAACAGTGCGGGCCCAGTGGAAGCAAGCAAACTTCGAGCCCAAACCAGTCTGCCACCTGTTTCTGTAAATAAAGTTTTATTGGAACACAGCCTCGCCTGTTCGTTGACATATTGCCTGTGGCTGTTTTCCAATAGAGACCAGATAGCCCACAAGACCTCAACTGTTTCCTATTTTTCTTTACAGAAAAAGTCTGCCGACCTTGCTGTAGAGGGCCAGTCTCGGGGGCTTCTGTGTCCTCCACTGTGATGCCCGGGGAGTGGACTGAACACAGTGTGTAGTGCAGAAGGGACTTGGAGCAGACATGAGATTTATGGGTCACTTTCTCTTAAGAAATCTGTATGAGGGCGCCTGAGTGGCTCAGTTGGTTAAATGTCTGACTCTTGATTTCGGCTCAGGTCATGATCTCAAGGTTCGTGGGATTGAGGCCCATGTCAGGCTCTGCACTGACCATGTGGAACCTGCTTAGGAGTCTCTCTCCACCTCTCTCTGCCCCTCCCCTACTCGTTCTTTCCCTCCCTCCCCTCCCCCCTCCAAAACTAAATAAGTAAACTTAAAAAAAAGAGAAAGAAATCTCACAGGGGTGCCTGGGTAGCTCAGCTGGTTAAGCATCAGACTCTTAGCTTCAGCTCAGGTCATGATCTCAGGGTTCATGGGTTCGAGCCCCGTGTTGGGCTCTGTGCTGACAGCTCAGACCCTGGAGCCTGCTTGGGATTCTGTGTCTCCCTCTTTCTGCCCTTCCTTGTCTCTCTCTCTCTCTCTCTCAAAATAAATAGACTTAAAAAAATTTTTTTAAGTAAAAAAAAAATCTCTATGAAAACCTCTATCCTATGATTGTTTTCCAATTTTATTTATTGTGGTATACACAGCATAAAACATACCATCTTAAACATGAAAATAATTTTTTTAATGTTTATTTCTTATTGAGACACACCATGAATGGGGGAGGGGCAGAGAGAGAGGGAGACACAGAATCTGAAGCAGTCTCCAGGCTCTGAGCTGTCAGCACAGGGCCCAAGGTGGGGCTTGAACTCACAAATCGAAAGATCGTGACCTGAGCCGAGTAGAGGCCTAACCGACTGAGCCACCCAGGCGCCCCAGAATTTCCTTCTTTTTTAAGGCTGAATATAATTCCATTGTATGGATAGAGCACATTTTGTTTATCTATTCATCCACCGATGGACACTTAGGTTGCTTCCGTGTTTTGGCTGTTGTGAATAGCGCTGCTATGAACACAGGTGTACGGACATTTATCTCCACACTGCCTTCACCTCTTTGAGGTACACATTGATTTTCCGGACTGAGTTTCATCAGTGAACATTGGGAGTTTTTCATAAAATCTGGTAAGTTTTTGGCCATTATTTAAGGATTTTGCCTGCCCTCTCTTCCCTCTCCTTCCTTGCCTGCACTCCCACTGCGCACATACTGGCGCACTTAGCAGTGTCTCAACTGCCTTTGAGACTCTTCGCTTTCTTCATTCTCTTCTTCAGATTATGTAACCTCTTTTGATTTCTCTTCAGCCTTCCTGATTCTCTCTTCTGCCGGCTCAGCTCTCTTGAGCCCCCCGGTACCTTTTTCATTTCAGTTAGGGTACTTTTCCACGCCATCCTTTCTCTTCGGTTCGTTTGTTCGCTCACTCATTCATTCGTTCATTTGTTTATTTATTTGTTTATTTAAAATTTATTTATTTTTTGAAGTATAGCCGACACATAACGTTACCTTAGTTTTAGGGGTACAGCATAGTGATGCAACACCTCTATACGTTAATGCCGTGCTAACCACGGCTTTTTGGTTCTTTTAAAGAATGTGTATTTTGGGGGCTCCTGGGTGGCTCAGTGGGTTAAGCGTCTGGCTTCGGCTTAGGTCATGGGCTCGCGGTTCACGAGTTCAAGCTCCATGTTGGGCTCTGTGCTGACAGCAGCTCGGAGCCCGGAGCCTGCTTCAGATTCTGTGTCTCCCTCTCTCTCTCTGTCCCTCCCCCTCTCATGCTCTGTCTCTTTCTCTCAAAAATAAATAAACGTTAAAAAAATAATAAGAATGTGCATTCTTTGTTTCATGAGTCATGTCATCATATCTTTCTTTCTTTACATATGCTTTCCTTTCCCATTTAGTCTAACATCTTGGCCCCCTCATGACAGTGTCTATTGCCTGGTTTGCTCTGTGCATGGTCACTGGCTCCTGTTTCTTTGGCTCTCTTACCATTTTTTTTTTAATTGGACATTTTATAGAATATGTTATATTAGCTCTGGATTCTGATTACCTTGTTCCATTTCCCTCCTGCCCCCCTCTTACCAGGCTTCTTGTTGCTGCTGATTCTTTAAAAATGTTTTTATTCATTTGTTTTGAGAGACACAGAGAGCAAGCCAGCAGGGGCGGGGCAGCGAGAGAAGAGAGAGAACCCCAAGCAGGTTGCACGCTGTCAGCATAGCGCTTGATGTGGGGGCCTCGAACTCATGAACCGTGAGATCGTGACGTGAGGCAAACTCGAGAGTAGGATGTTCGACAGAATCACCCAGGTTTAATGCTGTGTGTTTGTTTGTTTGTTTGCTGGTTCAGTGGACTTACCTGGGCTAATTCTGTGACATCGATTTCTCTCGTGGTGTACAGCTTGTGATATGAGTGCTTGGCTTTCTTCTTTATTCTCATTTTCAGCCTGGCATCTTAAGGGTCATCCCTAGTCAGCAGAGCTTATTGGTCGGTCAGTGATGGGTCAGAGGCTGTGCTTATGCTCCCTCAACCAGTAAGCCTTCCGCCCTTCACTGTTGGATCGCTGTGTGGCTTGGGGACTGCTTTCAAAGTTCAGAGACTTTACAAGTGTGCTCCACATTCAATCAGGGACTAGAAGCTCGTGAGTACTCTCTCTGGATGCTCCTACGAAGGCAAAGGTAGGCACAGATCTTTCTGGAGTACCGGGGATGAGTCGGATCTTAGCATGGCCCTCTTTGGCTGTCTCTTTTCCTGAATCCCTGTATTAAATTTCTGGCTGGTCTGCCATTTTGTTTGGCATAGATTTCCCTACAGTCTGTTCCAGATAAAGTCATCCCTCTTAGCCAAGGACTCGGTTCTGCCAGTCTTCGCAGTTTCTCATGCCCTCTCCATTACCCGAACCCCAGGGAGCCTTGAGTCATTGGGACAGATGGAAACTATGGTCCTTCATAGTCTGCTTTTCCCTCCCAGAGTCAACCCTCTTCACTATAGATCTGCGGCCTGTAGGGGGCATGTGGATGGGGGAAGCTCTCAGCTTTCATTTGCCACCCCACGGAGAGTGGAACCCCCACACTATGGAACTTTGGAAACTGCTGGTCTTGGGCCACCCTACCCATCCAGAGCAGATCTTTCACGATACAGAGCTGGCGGAGACAGGAACAGCCCTTCTTGGCTCCAACGTCACAGGCTCTCATTGTTCTTATGGAGGTCCAGTCAGTTTTCTTGAATGAATGCCTCTGAATTTACCGTCGTTTCTGACAGGTTCCCCAAGGTTTTAGCATTGTTCTTCTGAGGAGAGGATCTGCCGGGCTCCTTCGACGGCCACCCTGGAAATCCCACCTCCTATCCCATGATATGTTGACAGCAACAGCTGAATATTGCCTATTCTGTGAAAACATCAAATTCATGGAATATGGGGGAAAGGGCGGGAAGTCATCAAAGTATGTATGGCAGCGTGCAGGCTAGGTCTCTCTGATTGGATGCCCCAGTGAGGCACGTTGTTTGTACCCTTTATTGAGGTGGATGGTTTTCGCCGCACCCTCTGGGGCTCCAGCTGATCCTTTGCCTCTCCGTTCCAAGCGTTTGGCAGAGCGGCGAGAATGTGTGCATCTCTAGTGCAGGGAAGATTGACGACTTATAACAAAAGAATGTTCAGATCCTTTTGTGGGGCTCCAGTGAGGCTCTCCTGACCTTTGCATACATGTCTCACCGGGTTCAGGGAGCATACACCCAGGTCATCTGTGGCTAAGCCCTCTAGGTCTTGCACTCCTCCCACTTGGCTAGATTAATTACCCCGGACGTCTTTGGTCCCGCGGAGATCGCACAATAGATATTGCCGTCCATTGTTTATGCCTCTGCCTCTATCTTGCCCGCTGCTTTGTGACAGAGCATCTCATCTGATCCAGGAGAGTACCTCATATATTATTGAGGTAGTAGTACTTATAATAGTAACAACTAAATATTATAGTAAGGATAATATCTAAAATTAGGTGCTAACTATGGCCCAGCAAGTTCTAAACACATTGATTAACTCATCGAAGCCTCCCAACACCCTGATGAGGGGTGTATTATGATTGTCTTCATTTTGCCAATGAGGAAACTGAGGCACGGAGCATGTAAGTAATCTCTCAGTAAACTTTCGCTAAAATACAGCTGCTAAGAGAATAATAATTTGGGGGGGGGGAGTCGACTGCAGAAAAGACACTCAAGCTACATCGAGCCTCTAAGAGAGTAAAGCCCAGGGGCGCAAAAGAGATAATGGAGTCCGCTAGTCATGCTCTAATGTTGGGGGCACAGTGGTTTTGAGGCCCTAAGGCTTTGAAGCAACACCATCTCTCATGTGTGTGTTGGTCTGGGGCCCCCGTTACTTTATCCAGAGGCTTTGGGGTCCTAGTGGGGGTGGGGGGTTGAGGCTCTCCCACGCCACTCCCCTCCCAGAATTTCCAGGGCCACCTCCCGAGGGTTGGCTGCTCCCGTCACGGACTGGCTCCACTCAAGGGCCATGTACGCTTTCAGGCTTGGAATCTTTTGTCACTCAAACATCTTTCTTGGTGGCAGAGCAGTAATGAGGCGGCTAGAAACAGCCAGCAACCTGTGACTGCCCCAGAGCCCTTCCTTTTATAATGTCTAGCCTTTTGGAGAAAAAAAATACAGGGGGAGTTGAGCGACCGCCGGACAGGCCTGTACCAGATGCAGTGGCGGGGGAAGGAGGGGACGCAAGTGTGGACGATCACACCGTTGTAATCACTGCATGCCCTGGGTCAGAGCCCAGACATCACGATGACTTTTTGCAGTTCGCTTTATCCATGATTATATGTAATCTTCGCCATGGTAACGCCTACAGCTTTAGCAGGGATAATGTGCAAAAGCCTGCGCGGAAACACTGTTCGTTCTTTGCCGCTGTGACCGTTTTATTGACTAATTTCCAGGCTCAGAGGACACGTCGTGCCAGGGCCTTCACTCTGCTTTTCTTCCTAGAGACCAGACACCACAATGCCCCTGATGGCTCAAGATATTTCCCAGCAGTTAGCTGCTACTGCTCGTTCTGCCCGCAGAATGAAAACCAGGAAGGGATTTTTATCCTTTGGGGTCATGGTCACCTTTCGTAAAGGGGCAGTTTCGAAAGCGAAATGTCTGAGTCAGGGAACGTCCTCTGTGTTTAAGATAAAATTGCTCTGGGCCAGTGTAGTCGGTGTTCTGGGGCCTCCCCTTCCACCTCCGGACCCTCCCAAAGCCCCCGCTGTTGAAATATATGCTGCACATTTTCAACTCCCTCCTCACAAAAGCCCTTTTCCTTGTATAAACTGAAGTCGGATTGTTCCTTCTCATTAGGTCGGATCATACGCAATGGCTGATATTTGAGCATGTTTTACCTGCAAAGTGGTTCAACCTAATGTAATTAGAGGTTTTCTTTTTTCTTTTTTTTTAATGGTTTATTTATTTTTGAGAGAGCACAAGCCGGGGGGTGGGGGTGGGGGACAGAGGATCCGAAGGAGGCTCTGCGCTGACAGCAGCGAGTGCCCTGCGTGGCTCTAACTCATGAACATGAGGTCACGACTGAGCCCAAGTCAGTCGCTCAACCGATGGAGCCATCCAGGCGCCCCTAAGGGTTTTCTTTTGAGCTGGAGAGAAAGAGAGAGAGAGAGAGAGAGAGAGAGAGCACAACATCACAGTGAAGGGGAACCGGGGTAGCAGTACTTCCTGGAAGAGAGGCCCAGGGGGGCCAGGGCAAAGGGCAGACAGGGGTGCCCAAGCCCCCTTCCCAGGTGTGGGCACCATAGCAGCCGGGGCACCCATATGCGTCCACCCCAGCCTCTGTCTGAGGAGCACGTGCCGGTTGGAACGGGGAGGACAAATATCAGACTCCGGGAACATGAGCTTCCCTGGTGAGGCACCTCAACCCCCACAAAGGCAAAGCAGTTTGTTGTGGTTGAAAAATGCAAAACAACCGTGTCCTCGTCGGAGTTCTAAAACACCGCCCATGTGCAAGGGCAAAGGAGCACTTCCAACCTGCTGCGTTTCTCGCGCTGGGGCGCGCGCTGAGCTCTGATGTGTACCCCCCACCCCATGTTCTTTATGGTGACTGCTTTCCTAGATTAAAAAGGTTTGCATTTCCTCACATCTTTGTCTCAGGCAGAGCATGGCCATTACATCACTTGAATCAGAGAAATAATGGAATCAACCTCCCGGCAGCTCTGATAGAACATGCAGGAACTAGCCAGGTGGGGAACGAATGTAACCTTTTGATCTGCGGAGGGATGGGTTCTAAGGTGATTCCTGCCGATGAATAACCAGGAAAATGAAGATGGCGGCTGGAAATGGAGGACCTTGGCTTTTCCTCCTCGGCCTCACGTTCAGGAAGTGTGATGTGTGTTCGTTTTGGTCGCAGCATGGGGCCAACGTGGGCTTTTATTGGAATTCGCTTAGCTAGAGGCAACCAATTGATAGATTTCTTTGGATTTTGTATCTTCTTTGGCAACCAATGTGTTAGAAAGGATAGACTCTCGGGGTGCCTGGGTGGCTTAGTCGGTTAAGCGTCTGACTTTCGCTTAGGTCATGATCTCGCGGTTCGTGGGTTCGAGCTCCGCGTTGGGCTCTGTGCTGACTGCCAGCTCAGAACCTGGAGCCTATTTCGGAGTCTGTGTCCCCCTCTCTCTCTGACCCTCCCCTGCTCACCCTGTCTCTCTCTCTCTCTCCTAGAAATAAATAAAAAATATTAAAAAAAAAAAGTTAATGGAGGGGCGCCTGGGTGGCTGAGTCAGTTAAGCATCTGACTTTGGCTCAGGTCATGATCTCATAGCTAGTGGGCTTGAGCCCCGCATCCGGCTCTGTGCTGACAGCTCAGAGCCTGGGGCCTGCTTCAGATTCTTCTCTCGTCTCTCTCTCTGCCTCTTCCCCACTCATGCTCTGATACTGTGTCTTCCTCTCTCTGCCCCTCCCTGTTCGCACTCTGTCTCTGTCTCTCTCTCTCCCCTAGAAATAAATAAAATATTAAAAAATATTAAAAAAAAAAGAAAGGATAGACTCTCTTCTTTTTGTGTCCTCATGAAATTTGCACCAGACACCAAGAAAAACCAGAGAAGGCAATCAATTCTTGGGCGGTGCTCCCATCAGCCACTGTGTCGGAGGTCTCTCTGTGGTGTCTCAGAAGACTGACCTTGTTGGGGTTCTGGCTCTTTTCTTTAAAATTTTTAATGTTTGTTTATTTTTGAGAGACAGAGCATGAGCAGAGGAGGGACAGAGAAAGAGGGAGACCCAGAATCGGAAGCAGGCTCCAGGCTCTGAGCTGTCAGCCTCTCAGAGCCCGACGCAGGGCTCGAACTCATGAACTGTGAGATCACGACCTGAGCCGAAGTCAGACGCGTAACCGACTGAGCCCCCCGGGAGCCCCTGGTTCTGCGTTAGAAAAGGTTGTTACTTGCGCCCAGTCTCACAGAGCAGTCCTTTACATAGTTTGCTGGACTGGGTAACTCAATGCTCTCTACTCTTCTCCTGTGAGGATTTTTGTCACCTGAGTAGTGGTAGTGGCATGTCTTGTAGCCATCTGTCATCCTTCAGCTGATCTCCCAATTATAGTCGTCACCCGTTATCCACAGTTTTGGGTCCTGCGGCTTCCGTTACTCGCACTCAGAGGTGGTCCAGAAGCAGATGATCCCGCCGTCTGACTCAGAGTCAGAAGGTCAGTAGGAACCCCGCACCCTGTCGCAGCGCCTACATCCTTCACCTCACTTCATCCCATCGTGTAGGCGTCTTGTCTCCCACATCATCACAAGAAGAGCGAGTAGAGTACAATATATTTGAAGAGAGAGAGATGCACATAGCTTTTATTACAGTATGTTCCAGCATATTATGAGTTACGGCTGTTAATCTCTGGCTGTGCCTAAATTATAAATTAAACTTCATCACGGGTATGCATGCCTAGGAAGAAACAGCATACACAGGGTTCAGTACTGTCTGTGGTCTCAGGCATCCACTGGGGGGAAGGGGGTCTTGGAAACATACCCCCCGCGGATGAGGGGGGAACTACTGTAATTAACCAGTTTCCTCTCGTGTCAACCTGGCGTGATGATATTACCCTACAGAGCTGTCGCTATGAGAATTAAGATTCGTTAAAGAGCCTGAAACATGGGCTAACACATAACAGATGCTCAAGAAATATTTATTATAGGCAACTAAAAAAAAAAAAAAGCAACCCTCCAATTTAAAGCGTTGGCTTCGTGATAACACATAGAAACCGGAATCCAACGAAATCCTATCTCACGTTGCTGCTTGGCTCACTAACCGGCCCGGGACCTGGGCACCCCGTCAGCCCTCCCGGGCCCCAAGCTCCAGCTCATAACCGCACGTTGCCCTTGTGGGGGGCAGGGGGGCAACCTTTCATCTTTCATCACCTTTCTTGTGGAGCAGTTGTTCTAAAGAGCGTGGCCGGGACCAGCAGGCGCGGCACCTAGGAACTTGTTAGAAATGCAAATTCTTGAGTCCCGTCCAGGTGGACTGAGTCAAGCACGCTGGGGTTGGGACTGAGCGAGTTATGACAAGCCCTGCAGATGATTCTGATACAGAGTGTGAGAACCCTAGTGCTTTAAAGTGTGGGCCATGGAGGGAGGTAAGGGCAGGGTGGGGGGAGCGCTGGGAAGGGGGAAGTCTCGGCTTCTTTCCTCGGGGGTGTCCTTTCTCTGGGGACCTTGAGTTGTAGCCCCAGTGCGTCCCTCTGCCGCGTGTTCTGGGCAGCCGCAGTCCACCTCTGAATGCTGGGCGTTGGGCCTGAACAACTTTTTCTCTCATCAACCTTCCCTTGCCGTTACCCGGCACATTTCCTCCTCGGGGTTTGGAGTCCTGGCCCCAAGGAGGGAGGGAAAATGGGGTGAACTGGAAAGGGGGGACGGGATGCCGAGCCAAATGGGCCCACCCCGGTTTTGGTGTTAAATGGCAGACAGAAATTTTTCGTCCAGTTTCTCTTACCATGATTTGTTTCTCTGAGCACAGGTGATGCATGATGTGACATTAATTTCAGGCGTACGACCTAGTGGCTGGACAACCCTATATGTTACACTGAGCTCACCGCAAATGTCACTATCCTCTGTCACCATGCAACGCTACCGCAATGCCACTGACGGCATTCCCTCAGTCCAATTTCTTGTCCTGGATTTCCTTTCAGGTTGTTTTATCTGAAGGACCTTCGAAGCTCTTCTACTCCCTCTCCACCCAAACTCCAAAAGACACTGCTATTCCTTCAGAGTCTCTTTAGTGGCCTCCATGTGGTTGCTGCTGAGAAGATTAAATGCAGAAAATACACAGCACCCCTGAAAGCATTAGGTGCCCTCTAGGACGGGAGTGAAAAAGGCTGGGCATGCTTTACCCCAGAGTGGGCCTCTCATTTTGATGAAATCAAATGATAAACCAATCCCCCCTCACTGCAAAACAAACATTAAACAAAAAATGAAAAAACTCTTGCCTTCTTCTGGGTTACGTCTTGCTCCAAAGTCACAGCAACCGTCTGCATTCCTAAGAAATGATTGCATTTAAATAGTAGCCCAACGAGGCACGTCTGGGTCGCTCAGTCGGTTGAGCCTCTGAATTCAGCTCAGGTCATGATCTCACAGGTCATGAATTCGAGCCCCGCATTGGGCTCTGTGCTGAGCGCTCAGAGCCTGAAGCCTGCTTCAGATTCAGTGTCTCCCTCTCCCTCTGCCCCTCCCCTACCTGTGCTCTGTCTCTCTTTCTCTGTCTCTCTAAAAAATAAATAAACATTAAAAAAATTTAAATAGTAGCTCAGTGAACGGGGCATAAGGAAAGGAAATTGCATGTGCAAAACATCATATAGAATATACACATTTTTTTAGTATTTATTTTTAAGAATTCTTCATTATGGAGCATTTCAAACACAAAAAGCAGACAGAATAATATAATGAAACCCACTGTGGCATCACCCAGCTTCAACAACTATCAGTTCATGGCCAATCTTATTTCCTTTATTTCCCCATCCACTTCCTCTTTTACAGACTTTTTGAAACAAATCTCAAATGCCATGTTATTTTCTCCATTACTATTTTAGCAGGTAAGGCCTTTAAAAAAACCACACACAGCCACAATACCATTATCATATTTTCAAAAAGTAACAAATGGGACACCTGGGTGGCTCAGTGGGTTTGGCATCTGACTCTTGGTTTTGGCTCAGGTCATGATTTCACAGTTTATGAGTTCGAGACCCACACTGGGCTCTGCACTGACAGTGGGGAGCCTGCTTGGGATTCTCTCTCTCTGTGTCCCTCATTGCATCTCTCTCTCTCAAAATAAATAAATAAACTTTAAAAAAAAAGGGCAACAAAAATTCCTTAACATCATCAAGTATCCACTAAGTGCTCAAATTTATAACTTTTTCCTAAGTAACATAAACTATGTTTGCTTTAATCAGGATCCAAATAAAGTCTACACAGTGTAACTGGTCATTCAGCTTTTAGGTCTCTTTAAATCTATAAATTTCTCTCTTTTCCCAATTGACTTGACATTTGACGTGCTCTCCTGCCTTCTATCTTTGCTGTACTGTGTTATTTGAACTAGACTTGATCATATTCAGGCTAGATGCTTTTTTTTTTTTGCAAGAATGCTTCACATGTGATATTGTATCTAGCATATTTCACAAAGAAATATTAAGGATTATAGGCTTATCAGCTATTTTGCATTTCACGAATCACCACTTTATCTCCATCACAGTCCATTCTGGAGAATCTGTAGTTACCTCCCAACATAGATTAAATCAATTTTAAGTCTTCAGAAAGTCGTGAAGGTTTTTTCCTCTGGAAGAATTCCGTGTGTCTGGCTGTGTGGGGTAGGAGGACTTTAAGCTCTAAACCAGACCAAAGGCCCATTTAGTAGACAATTAAGATCTTTGTTCTTTGATTTTTTTTTTTATTTGCAAATGTCTGGAAAGGTGAAACAAAGTTATGTGATTTTCATTGGATTTCTCATTCAGAATGTCCAAAGGTATTTGCAACAGCAATAAGATATTCATCTATGACTTTACTGAATTCTTCTGTCAGTTCCAGCCATTTAGGGGGTACAGTAATTCGGGCTTTCTACATAGAGTATCACGTCATCGGCAAACAGTGAAAGTTTTACTTCTTCCTTTTCCATTTGGATGCGTTTCCTTATTGTTGTGTGATTGCTAAGGCTAGGACATCCAGTCCTATGTTAAATAACAGTGGTGAAAGCAGACATCTCTGTCTTGTTCTTGACCTTGGAGGAAAAGCTCTCTGCTTTTCCGCATTGAGGATGTTATTACCTGTGGGTTTTTCATAGATGGCCTTTATTATATTGAGGCCTGTTCCCTCTAAACCTGCTTTGTTGAGAGTTTTTATCATGAACGGATGCTGTACTTTGGCAAATACTTTTTCTGTATCTACTGACAGGATCCTATGGTTCTTATTCTTTTGTTTATTAATGTGATGTATCACGTTGATTGATTTGCAACTGTTGAAGCGCCCTTATAGCCCAGGAATAAATCCCACTTGATTGTGGTGAGTAATTCTTTTAATGTACTGTTGGGTTCAGTTTGCTAGTACTTTATAGATAATTTTTGCCTCTGTGTTCATGAGGGACATTGGCCTGTAGTTCTTTTTTTTAGTGTGGACTTTATCCGGTTTTGGTATCAGATTAATGCTGTCCTCTTAGAATGAATCTGGAAGTTTTGCTTCCTTTTCTACTTTTTGGAACAGTTTGAGAACAATAGGTAGTAAACGTCTGGTTAGAGGGGCACCTGGGTGGCTCAGTCAGTTAAGTGTCCAACTCTTGATTTCGGCCCAGGTCATGAGCTCATGGTTTGTGGGATCAAGCCCTGCCTGGGGCTCTGCACTGACAGTGTGGAGCCTGATTGAGATTCTTTCCCTCCTTCTCTCTTTGCCCTTCCTCTGCTCTCTCTCTCTTTCTCTCAAAATAAATAAATAAATAAACATTTAAAACAATAAGATAAATGTCTGGAGGAATTCACCTTCGAAGTCATCTGGCCCTGGACTTTTGTTTGTTGGGAGTTTTTTTGATTACTGATTCAGTACGGTTGCAGGATGCAAAATCACCATACAGAAATCAGTTGCATTTGTATGTAACAATAATGAAGCAACGGAAAGAGAAATGAAGGAGTCCATCCTGTTTATAACTGCACCCAAACCCATAAGATACCTAGGAATAAACCTAACCAGAGGTGAAAGACCTGTACTCTGAAAACTATAAAACACTGATGAAAGAAATTGACGATCACACAAAGAAATGGAAAGACATTCCATGATTGTGGACTGGAAGAGCAAATATTGTTAAAATGTCTGTACTCCCCAAAGCAATCTATACGTTTAATACAATCCTTGTCAAAATCCCAACAGCAGTTTTCACAGAACTAGAACAAACAATCCTAAAATTTGTATGGAAACCTTTTCTCTTTAAATATTTATTTATTTTTGAGAAAGAGAGGGAGCATGACCCAGAGAGGAGCAGAGAGAGAGAGGGACAGAGGATCCTAAGTGGGCTCTGTGCTGACAGCAAATGTGCTGACATGGAGCTTGAACTCATGAACTTTGGGATCATGACCTGAGCCAAAGTTGGACACTTAACCGACTGAGCCACCCGGGAGCCCCAGATATCTTTCTATTTTTGATTTCTCTTTTAGTTTTTTATTATGGCTTGAGAATACACTCTGTATGAGTTCTGCTCTTTTTAACTTGTTAATATTTGTTCTATGTCCCAGAATGTGGTCTATCTTGGTGAATGTTCCATGTGCACTTGGAAAGAAAGTGCATTTTGCTCTTATTGGGTGGAATGTTCTGTAAGTGCCAAAATAGTCAAGTTGTTTGATTGGGCTGTCCTCATCATCTATGTCCTTACTGATTTTCTGTCTTCTTGTTCCATCAATTACTGAGAGTGGGTTGTAGCCTCCAACTATAATTGTGGGTTTGTTTGTTGTTTCTTTCAGATGTATTGATTTTTAATACCCTGTTGTTAAGATGGTTAAGAAGCCTTTTTCATTTATTTTGAAAATCTGATTCTTTGTTGAATGACGTAGGGCACGACAAACTAAAACCATGGGGGAAAAATCTCTTAAACTAAAACTAGAAACACAGTGTCTTGAACTTGTAGTTCTTTGGTCATTTTGGTGAGCCATCTTAAGATTATTATTATTATTTTTTTAATGTTTTATTTATTTCTAGGAGAGAGAGAGACAGCATGAGCAAGGGAGGGTCAGAGAGAGAGGGAGTCACAGACTCTGAAACAGGCTCCAAGCTCTGAGCCGGCAGTCAGCACAGAGCCCAACACGGGGCCCGAACCCATGAACCGCGAGATCATGACCTAAGCGAAGGTCGGACACTTAACCCACTAAGCCACCCAGGCGCCCCTTGGTGAGCCATCTTATTGCTTTATGAAATCCCGCTGGTATTAAAAGGGATCCATGGGAGCGCCTGGGTGGCTTACGGTTAAGCGTCAACCTTCGCAGGTCATGATCTCATGCGGTCAGGCTCTGTGCTGACTTCTCCAAGCCTGGAGCCCCAGTCTGTGACTCCCTCCCTCTCTGACCCTCCCTGCTCACGCTGTCTCTCTCTCTCTCTCTCTCCTAGAAATAAAAAACATTAAAAATTAAAAAAAATAAAATAAAAAATAAAAAAAAAATAAAAGGGATCCAGAGGAGCACCTGGGTGGCTCAGCCGGTTAAGCGTAGCACTCTTGATGTCAGCTCAGGTCATGACCTCACAGTTCATGGGCTCGAGCCCCAATCTGGCTCTGCACTGAATGCAGAGCCTGCTTGAGATTCTCTCTCCTTCTCCCTCTGTCCCCTCCCCTGTTTGCATTCTTTCTCTCTCTCTCTCTGTCTCAGAAATAAATAAACTTTTAAAAAACAAATAAAAGGAATCCAGAAATTGCCTGGCTTGTAGAAATGTCACAGGCGCTGCTAGCCTTCAAGAAGAACCAGGTCAGTGGTACAAATTTGCCACACAAAGTCTCTTAACTATTTCAAGGTTCTAGCAACTGGTTGATGCCCTGGAAAGGGGACACAGAGAAGGTGGCTTCCCTGGGGTGAGGAGCATCAGAGAGGTGACCGTTTTTCCCTGGTTGTCTCATATGTAGGTGTGTATGCATCTTCGGCCAACTGGGCTCAACAGCGCACTCGCCATCCCTCCTCTAGCTTGTCACATCAACTGCGCGCCTCTTACGAATACGGCGTCGCCATGCGGTTCGCCCTGGGCCTCAACGCTCCTGCAGTTCTGAGACCCAGGACGGGGCCCAGAAAAGAAGCTACTCTTGTCTCCAGCTGTGTTGTTCCAACAAGGACTCACAGCGGGTCTTCAGGGCAGTGTCCCTGGAGTCTGGAGAAGGAAACTCTGGTCCCTTTGAAGGAACCGTATCTGCTGTTCCGTGCACTTAAATACTGCTCTCAATTCTTTTCCACCTCCCCCATCAGGAAGTGGAGTTGACTGACCCTCCTCTTGCATCTGGCCAAGTCTGTGACTGGCTTTGACCAGTGAAATACAGTATAAGTGACACTGTGCGATTTCCAAGGCTGAGCCTTGAGGGACCTGTAGCTTCCGTTTCTGTATACTTGGAAGGTTCCCTCTTCTAAGTCATCCTCCATGTTGTGAGAAGGGCAAGTCACATGGAGAGGCCATGTATAAGATGCTCCAGGTGACAGGCCCAGCTGAGCCCTCAGCCAGTAGCCAGCACCAACCGCCGCCAAGCGAGCGCTCCATTTTGGATACTTCAGTGTGATCAAGTCTCCATGCATCTGCAGCCCCAGCACACATTATGTGGATGTGCAACAAAGGATCAACTTTACCCAAAGAAAGGTGTGACCCTTGCCCTTCTTCTACAAGGCAACTTCTAAGACCTTATAATGTCCTGTCTGATAAGAGTGTCTCTGTTTACCTGGGAATAGTTTTTGCTCATAATATGACTTATGTTGGAGGTCTCAGGTCACATGGTATTAGTTTGATGGTATAAGGTCAGCCATGCACACACGACTGAGCCCTGATAGAAATTCTGGACCCCAAGGTGCAGGTTAGCCTCTCTGGTCGGCGGTATATATGCTTTGCACATTTCTGGGAGAAATAGGTTCTGTCTTCACAAGTCCACTGGGAGAAGATAACTGGAAGACTGTGCCTGATGTCTCCTGGACCCTGTCCAGTGAGCCTCTTCTCTTCGCGGATTTTCATCTGTATCCTGTCACTGTAATAAATTGTAACTGTGAGCATATGGCTTTGCTGAGTTCTGTGAGTCCTTCTCGTTGAACCTGTAGATGGTCTTAGGGACCCCCAAATGGCAGTGGAGGCGAAGCATTGCCCAGCTGAGCCTCACCAACCCACAGGATCGTGAGCAATAGGAAATGGTTGGTAGTTTCTTAAGCCATTGCCTTTTGGGATGGATGGCTTATTATGCAGCAACAGACCACTAAAACACCTGCTCTGTCTACTAGACGGTGAGATTTTTGAGAGCGAAGGTAATTCTGTAACTTCTACACTATTAGAATAGCACCTAATGCATTGTAGGTATACACTAAGCAGTTTTTAAAAATTTTAAACATTTATTCATTTTAGAGAGGGCTTGAGCAGGGGGAGGGGCAGAGAGAGAGAGAGAGAGAGAGAGAGAGAGAGAGAGAGAGAGACAGAATCTGAAGCAGGATCCAGGCTCCGAGCTGTCAGCACAGAGCCCGACACGGGGCTCAAACTCACAGACCGTGAGATCATGACCTGAGCCGAAGTCAGACGCTTAACTGACTGAGCCACCCAGGCGTCCCTACACTAAACCTTTTAAATTGCTAAATTGGAGTAGAGATATCTTCGTGGACTAACTGAGATGGGGGACTTGCAGAATTACATTACTTCATCTGGATATAAAAGAAGGGAATCCCTACCCCTGTTGTATGAAATCTGAAGATAATTGCAGTGTTTCAAGATTGCTGTGCTGGTAATGGTTTGTTCTTCTTCTTTTAGGATAATTGCACCACGTGTAACGAATCCATATGCTGAGAACATAACAGTTCAAGTCCAAGTTCTGCCTTTGCTCACTACTTTTACGAATTGGACAAGTCTCCCCTTACTGAATCTCATCTCTAAGCAGAGATAATAATATCAGTAACCCTACAAAGTTGTCCTGAATTTTTTTTTAATGGAAGTATAGCTGACACACAATGTTACATTCATTTCAGGTGTACAACATAGTGATTGGACAGGAATCCACGTCATGCTTGCCACAAGGTAGCTACCATCTGTCACCGTACAGGGCTGTTATGATACCATGGAGTACATTCTCTCTGCTGTCCCTTTTACTCTCATGACTTATTCATGCCATGCCTGGAAGCCTATACTTCCCACTCCCTGTCGTGAGGTTTTAATGCATGCAGAAGTGCTGTGAGGGATGTAAAATGCTAGGTAGGTATAAAGTATTGCGTGCAGACTTTCGGTTGATGGTACTTGCTTGATTTTTATCGTGATTAGCCTTTTCTAGCCCATCATCTGTTATCAATACTTTTATTATTTATTTATTTTTATTTTTTAAAGTTTATTTATTTTGAGAGAGAGAGAGAACAGGAAAAGAGAGGGGGACAGACGATCCGAAGAGGGCTCTGTGCTGACAGCAGAGAACTTGATGTGAGGCTCGAACCCACGAACTGTGAGATCAGGACCCCACCCAAGGTCGGATGCTTAACCGACTGAGCCACCCAACTATCAATACTTTTAAATAAATACGGCTGGCATCTCAGTAGCATAGGGAATATGAAAATGTGTAAAATAACAAGAAAAACAACTTGTAAATGGTAAGTTTCCCTCTGTTTTTCTTATGTCATTTCTTCACCCTCACGAAAAACTTCGCTTGGGTTTTCTCAGAAGAAACAGAGAAACAACCAGAATGGGTAGCACTGACACAAGATTAGCTTTTCTCTGCCAGGCCACACGTGCCTGTCACATGTTCCTACCTCGCACTTCACCTATCTCGCCGCTGTGCCATTTAGTCCAATAAAGAGCACCTGGCAGGTATTGAGAAAATACCATTTGTCCTGCCCCAACAGGCTCTGTGAACTCGGGGTCCTTCTTGCTGAATCCGTTTTGATAATGTCAAGTGGTGGTGCTCCCAGCACTTTGGAATTGGTCCACAGGGCTACAACAGCCACTTCTGGCTTCTTCGGATTCATACCTGCAGCTCAGAGGACAGGATCCAAAAGCTCTGAAAAGCCTTGCCATGAACCTTCTTCAAGATGCTGTAGTTCCTCAGGGTCTGCCCTGACATCAGTCATCTTCCTGGGTCTCACAAGGTGCCAGATGCCGCCTGGACTTATATGCATCTTAGCAACCTCAATAAATTTTGAGTATCTGCCAGTTTCTAACAGAGCAGAATGAGAGATCAGTGTTGGGAGGAGCCTCAGAGCTTGGAGCCCTGGCTCACAGATTGATTGTCATGAACTGACAAGAGTCAAGAGCAAGGAGCAATGGCCTATCAAGGGATTATGTCAGCAGGTTCCGAGAGTCCGGCAGGGAAGGGTTTAAACCAGAGCCTGGAGGGGCACCTGGGTGGCTCAGTTGGTTAAGCGTCCGACTTCGGCTCAAGTCATGATCTCAAGGTGCATGGGTTCAAGTCCCGCTTCGGGCTCTGTGATGACAACCAGCTCAGAGCCTGGAGCCTGTTTCGGATTCTGTATTTCCCTCTCTCTCTGACCCTCCCCTGCACACGCTGTGTCTCTCTCTCTTTCTCAAAAATAAATAAAAACATTAAAAAAAATTTAAACCAGAGCCTGGAGACAGAGTGTTAAGTTCCAGGGATGGGGAGTATGGGAATGAGAGTCAGTCGTGAAGCCAGCTGATATGCCGGATGAGAAGTCAGGATTGAGAGACCTTGTGACGGCCTGGAAAAATTAGCTCAAACACAAAGAGCGGCAATTTCCGGAAGTCAATAAAAAATCTTTCCCCTAGATCCAAAACCAACCACGTAGGCATAGAGGGGAGACGAGATTTAACAGAAAGCCAGTAAAAGACTTCGGTTTCCACGGTCAGAAAGGCCAGAGTGAGTCAGTCATATGATGTGAGTCTCTATAATGTGAATGTGCTCTCAGGATGCATGAATTAGGAGGTGACGGTCCCTTTGTCCTCTGACTGCGTTATGTGGAAACCGTATTCTGCTCTCAGGGCCACCTTTTAAATTGTATGGATAAATACTGTATTTAGAGAAAGAATGTAATAAGGCGGAAGGTTTAGAAACCACTTCACCTCTGAGGAATGGAAGGCTAAACCGGGCTAGTTACGTAACAGGTACGACAAGATAGTTGGAGGAAAACATCAGGCGCTTTGAACAATTTGAGGGATTGTTATGTGAAAGCAGAATTGGACTTGTTTACATGGATCTTGAAGATAGGATGTTGATAACTGGGTGAAAGCCAGAAAGGGCAAATTCTGGAGTATTCTTGGTTTCTCTCACTCTCTCTCTGCCCCTTCCCTTGCCCCCCCCATAAATAAATAAATAAACAAAAACAACAACAAAAAACACTGAAGATGAAGTGAATAAATGCCATTATTATTCGCTGGCGTGAAGAAAACACGAGAAATGGGAAAACATGGTACACCTTTGTCTTTTAGGGTAAACAATAGCTATTTGCTTTACAATGGTTGGTTTTTGCCCCAGAGTGGTGGATGAAATCTGGGCTCATATCTTCAAGGCGAAAAATTCCCTTGCTAAAATGGCTACCCGAACCATTCAGAGAACTAACGAAGACCAAGTGCTCATACTGGGATCTCATTCTCGTGAGCAGTCTCTGGCTGCTGTTAAATGGATGGGAAAGGTTGACTTTATTTGGGGGACCAAGCCCATATGTCCGTCCATGAAGCCCTTCAGAAGAAAGGGAAAGCAAAGAGAGAGAGGGTTTAAGGTGTGAGAGCGAAGAAACTCACACTCTCAAGTATCTGCACTGAGCACAATCCAAGTGTAGCCAAATGAGACATTTAAAGAAAGTGTTGGGATGGATCCTACATTCTCCTTGGTGTTGGCAAGAAAGATGTCAAAGATGTGAAGAAATGATTGAATAACTGCCCGGGGAAGATATAAACCCAAACCTCTCTTCATGATACTTGTGTATGTATCCTCAAGGAATGGACATGAATTTTAATATGATCCCTAGCTAATAAAATCACAGATACCGTTTACAAAGCACTCATTATATGTCAGGCAGTCTGCTTTGTCATGTACAAAATCAGTTCTCTCAAGGGCACCCCAAAGCAGCCTTTATTTTTAGATGAGGAAACGGGGGCGAGAGAGAGAATTTACACTGCCCACACACTCGCAACTTCTGCATGGTGGGGCAGGGATTTTGAACTCAAGCAGTCAGACTTTAGAACTTGCTTTCCAAGATGAATATGTTTCAGTGCTTCCTGGTATGCCAAAATAGGGGCATGGTCCTGGTCGTACAAATTTTCCTTGAAGTGTAGAGGTGCATAAATTTCTTTTGGATTATCCATGCCTTCTTAGCACGCATCACCCTTGGGAGTAAATTTCTGAAATATTGATTCCATTAGTGCCTCCCTGCTGGGTTTTAAGCACGATGATAGCAGGGTCGTGTCTGTTTCGTCCATCTCTGTGTTCCCAGTAACCGGCACAGGTAGTTACTGTATAGAGTAGGCACTGAGGAATTTTTGTTGATTGAATAAGCTCTCCATTCCCTATTTCTCTCTGTTAAAGGGGGGTCGGCAACCCCAGGGTTGCTGAGAAATGGAATACAGGTTTTTAAAATGTTTTTTAAATTTATTTTTGAGAGAGAGAGAGAGAGAGAGACAGCGTACAAGCAGGGGAGGGTCAGAGAGAGAGAGAGAGACAGAATCTGAAGCAGGCCCCAGACTGTCAGCACAGAGCCCGACGCGGGGCTCAAACCCGCAAACTGCGAGATCGTGACCTGAGCTGAAGTCGGGACGCTCAACTGACTGAGCCACCCGGGTGCCCCTGGAATACATTTTAAAAAATGCTAATTTATTTCTGAGAGAGAGAGACAGAGAGAGAGCACAAGCAGGGCAGAGAGAGAGGAGGACAGAACATCTGAAGCAGGCTCCATGGCGACAGCAGAGAGCCCATCATGGGGCTCTAACTCACGAACCCATGAGATCATGACCTGACCTGAAGCCAGATGCTTAACCGACTGAGCCACCCAGGTGCCCTGGAATGGAGTACATTTTTAATTTATTGGTTTCTAAAACAACAGTGCCCTGTCCTGAGAGCTCTTTACACTTTTAATGCCTAATTATTCAGGAGGTAACATTTGTTAGCTGCCTTATTTAAGCAGAATATCATCTCTTAGGTGCGAATTATATTTTCATATTCATAGGGTCCAGAAATGTACCTTTTGAAGTGTTCATGGGGGTGGCATTTTAAATGTACTTTTAAAAAGCTGCATTCAAAGGAACTGATTTTTTTTTTTTTTTTTTTGGCTGACAAGCTTTCCCTAGGTGTGGCTCAGACTCTAACGAATCTACTCTTCCAGCAATGTATGCATGCATATCATAAGGTGCTGTACAAAGAGACGCCTTTGTACTCTCCTTCCCTTCTTCGAACTTTAGGAACTTCCCTTCTGGAACTTTCCACAATCTGCAGTGTGTGATGCTTAAAATGTTGCGCTGACATTCATTCATAGTATCCAAGATGAGTTTTATCTTAGATATGAGTTTTATCTCCAGTGTCTGGTATTAGAGTAGGCACTCAGTAAGCCCTAGTTGGTTGGCTGGTTGAATGAATGCATGCATGCATTCATGCATGCATGCATGAAGGTATGGTTTGAATCAAGTTGCTATGATTTAAGGAGACAGAGATTCTCCCCCTTCCCCCCCATCTGCCTGCCGATGACTGAAACTCTCACATGCATCCATATTTGGTCTAAACCTTTGGAAGGCAGTTGGCATGCAAATATACCAAGTGAGTGCCTAACCCACTACCTTGAGTTAATAATCCAGATTTAGAGTTTTCCAACCTCTAGATAAAACGGAAGATTCAAGAGTATGGGATGCAAGGGGCGCCTGGGTGGTTTAGTCGGTTAAGGGTCTGACTTTTGCTTAGGTCATGATCTTGCCGTTCGTGGGTTCGAGCCCCGCGTCGGGCTCTGTGCTGACTGCCAGCTCAGAGTCTGGAGCCTGTTGCAGTCTGTGATTCCCTCTCTCTCTGACCCTCCCCTGCTCACACTGTCTCTCTCTCTCTCTCTCCTAGAAATAAATAAAACATAAAAAAAAAAAAAGAGTATGGGATGCAAGACGGGTTCATTTCAATGAGGGGTGGGGAATGTGGTGAGGGGTAGAGAAGTTATGTGCAGGATAGGAAATCAATAGGAGGGAAGACACCGTAATAATATCGCAGACAGATGCTGTACGGGGCTTGTCGGAGGCACCAGAAGTCATATTCTGATTTCCCAATCGCCACCTGGGTCCATTCGGGTTGCCAGGTGTGGCCAGCAGAGCAGGACAACAGCCTGAAGAGACAGGCTGCTATCCACAACTTTGGATATTTGTGACTTGGTGAGAGTGTCACGTGTGTGTCTGTGGCAAATGAAGAACTGGATGCTTGGCAACTCCCGCTTTCCCAACCTTCCCAGAAGGAGTTGAACATGTGCTGTGTTAGCCAGCCTCCAAGATGGACCCCCGTGATCCTTGCCTCTTGGTATTCACTTCTGTGTGTAGACTCCTCCTATGCCGAACAGGACACTGCAAAATGATGGCATGTGACCTCTGAGTTTAAATATAAAGGATAACACAGCCGCCACTTTGGTCTCTTGGACAGCTCGTTCTGGAGGAAGTGAACAGCCATGTCATAAGGACGCACACACTGTCTTCTAGAGAGGATCGAAGGCTTCCCACCAACAGCCAGCGCTACCCTCCCAGGTATGTGTGTGAGCCCCCTTGGGAAGAAATGTTCCAGCCTTAGTGGGACCTTGAGATGATTGGCGCCCTGGCTGACTTCTTGAGCACAACGTCATGAAACCCAGCATTAGAGCTACCCGGCCAAGCCATCCTCAGATTCTTGACCTACAGAAACCGCGCGAGGTGACGCATGTGTATTATTGTTTCACAACACTCCATCTGGAGTCATTTTCTTGCACAACATTAGAGACAAATACATTTTCTTTTTCAAGTCTGCATTCACAATTGCTATTACACTTACTACTTTATCAGATAGGTATCAAAGGCTTCCAGATCTCTCTCCTTTTTTAAGTTTATTAGAGCCCAATGCGAGGCTTGAACTCATAAACTGTGAGGTCATGACCTGAGCTGAGACCAAGAGTTGGACCCTTAACCGACTGAGCCACCCAGGCGCCCCTTCCAGATCTCTTTAAAGGTGGTGATTTGTCCTTTTTTTTTTGAAGCTTCATTCCCTTCTACGTTTTTGGTAAGCTTCATAAGAATATGGGGATGTAGAGCAAGGATTCTCAAGCTAGGCAGACATGAATTTGAGTATTGGTTTGGCTACCTGTGTGACTTTGATCAAGTACTTAGTCTAACTCATTAATTTATTATGAACATTAAAGGAGCAGATGCATTTGAAGTGCTTAGGATAGTACGTGGCTTATAGTAAGAACTCAATAAATGCTATAGCTACTATGGTTTTCCACTTTGTATAAGGAGATGCCTCTAAGAACCTTGCCTTGTGGGCAACAAACATTACCAACCCTCCAAAGTAGCCGAGGGGCGCCTGGGTGGCTCAGTCAGTTAAGCAGCCGACTTCGGCTCAGGTCATGATCTCGTGGTTCATGAGTTCTAGCTCCACATCCGGCTCTGGGCTGACCCGCTCGGAGCCTGGAGCCTGCTTCAGATTCTGTGTCTCCCTCTCTCTCTGCCCTCCCCTGCTCTCTGTCTCTCAAAAATAAATAAATATTTAAAAAATTAAAAAAAAAAAAAACAAAGTAGCCGACGTATCTTCTGTACCCTAAGTGGGGAATTTGGTTTCCATTAGGATTGTTAAATGCATTTATTGAGGTATAACTTGTACATCATAAATTCGCCCATTTTAAATGTACAATTTATGAGTTTTCATACATTTACCAAATTGCGCGATGATGACCACCATCCCGTTTTAGAATATTTTTCGTCACCCACCCCAAAAGAAATCTTGCACCCATTTGCAGTCACTTCCCATTCTCACCTTCAGTTCCAGGCAACCACTAATCTATTTTCTGTCTCTATAAATTTGCCTTTTCTGGACACTTCTTACACATAGAACTATATAATACATGGCCTCATGTCTGGCTTCCTCTTCTTAGCATGTTTCTGAGGTTCTTCCATGCTGCAGCATATATCAGAACTTTATTTCTTTTCACTGTTGAATAAAATCCCATTGTTTGGCTATAGCACCTTTTGTTTATCCATTCACCCATTGGTGGACGCTTGGGTTGCTTCCACTTTTTGGCTTTTACGGATAATGTTGTTAGGAACATTAATGTACAAGTTTTTGTGTAGGCACATGTTTTCATTTACCTTGGGCGGATACCAAAGAGTGGGGTTGCTGGGTAAAATAGTAAAGGTGTGTTTAACTTTGTAAGAATTTCCCAGTTTGCCAAAGCGGTTGCATCATTTGCATTTCCCCCAGCGATGCAGGAGAGCTTTCCTTTAACCATATCCTTTTCAACATTTCTTATTGTCTGACTTTTTGATTACAGCCATTCTAGTGGACGGGCAGTGGTATTGCCTTGTGGTTTTAATTTGCAGTTTCCTAACGACTCATGATGGTGAACATCTTTTCCTATGCTTTTTGGCTATTCATATTTTTTCTTTGGGGGAATACCTATTCAAATCACTTGCCAATTTTGAATGGTTGTTTGTCTTATTATTGTGTCGTGAGAGTCCTTTCTATCCTCTGGACACAAGTCTTCTGTTGGATATGTGACTTGCAAATATTTCCCCCTGGATATTGCTTGTCCCTTTTATTTTCTTAAAGGTATCTTTTAAAGTACCACAGTTTAAAATTTTGATGAGGTCCAAACTTGCCTTGTGTTTAATTAACTCTTTTTTTGGGAGTCATCAGGTGAAAGTTTACTATATTGATTTGAGATCTTTCTTCTTTTCTAACATATCTATTTGTGGATGTAAATTCCTCCCTTCACATTGCTTTGGCTGTATCCCATACATTTCTATATGGTGTGATTTCATTTTCATTTGGCGAAAAAAAATGCTTTCCTTCGTAATTTCTTCTCTGACTCGCAGATACAAAAGTGATATCTAGTTACAAAATATTTGTGGATTTGGCAATTAAATTTATTTCTAATTTACTTATGTATCTAGTTTACTTCTAATTAAGTTTATTTCTAATTTAATTCCATCATGTTTCAGAGCATATACTTTGAATTATTTCAATCTTTTCCAATTTATTCATGCTAATTTTATTGCTTAGGGTGTGGTTTATCCTGTAGAAATTTCTGTGTGTATTTGAAGAGGATGTGCATTATATTGCTGTTTAGTGGAGTGTTCTATAGCTCTCCATTAGGTCAAGTTGTTTGCTGGTGTAGTACATACAAGGCATAGAAAGTCTTATAGATCCTTGCTCATTTTCTGTCCAGTTATTTTATCAATTTGGGGGAGTTAAATATTGAAATCTCCCAATTTATTGTTAAATTGTATACTTACACCACAGGAACAGATTCGAATTCTTCTTTAGCTCTTTGTGTGACGTGGAACAAACCACTTGATCTGACTGAGCTTCCAGTTCGTAGCTTTACAATATTTTATGCCGATCCCAGGATGATATATATTAAATACATGAGATCTTCAAATAGATGTCAAGAAGCAGAGCGAAAATCGTCTAAAACTCATTTCACGTGGGGAGAGAGGTGGTGTGTTTGGAAACGTTCACTGCCCAGGCGCTAGGAGGCAGCAGCTCATTTTCACAAAAATGCCAAGGGGAAACCATTTGCCAAGGGTTGCTCTGCACCTCACAACAAATCGCGTTCCTGACCAATCCTGATTTTCCTTCGCATTCTGTAAACGTCGCTTTGCGGGAGAACTGCCTCACTTGGGCTTCTGAAGAACTTTTCGCTGCCATGGTGAAGCTGAAACTCCCCCCCTCCCCCATCTCTTCATCATTTGACTTGGAGACTTTTAAGATGATCATATCGCAGGGTTTTTTCTTGCGATTTTACTACTGAGAGTGAGATCCTCCAAGAGTCCAGCTACCGCCACCTTTTGTGAAAACCCTCTGTGTGTTCTTAATTTGGACTTGGTACTGACGGCTTGCTCTCCAGCACCTTCCCTGCCTCTCCCCACCGCTGCTAACACACACCCACTCACACAATTTACACCCACGCAATGACTCCAACATAGAGTGTAGGCTCTCAAGCAGCAGAATTTTTGAAAATCACAAATGCAGTTATCAAGGCAATCTCCTGTTACATAAATGTAGCGCCCCCCGCAAAAGGAAGATGTGGAGCCATTTGCTGCAAAAGCAGGAACAAAGTGCCATTAAATTGCCAAAGTGCCAAAAATTAAGCTTTGTCTTTTTTTCCATGGTCTCTCTCTCTCTCTCTCTCGACTTGTCATGATCTTTTTTTCTCTTTTGCTATTTAATGTGGTTCTAAATAAAGAAAAATTTAGAAATTTGAAGTATGAGCATGAATTTTACCACTCATCTTTGCACTACCCAATGCTGCTTTTAACCTGTTCAGCGAGTCACCGAAATTAAGCAAATAGTATTTTGTGGCTCGTACATGCATATTTCATTCTTAACAGAACAGTGGAAGCCCTACAAAAAACGAAGCCAAATATTTTTATTTCACTCTTTTTTTTTTAAGTTTATTTATTTTGAGAGAGAGAGCACAAGCGAGGGAGGGTCAGAGAGAGAGGGAGAGAGGGAGAATCCCAAGCAGGCTCCACACTGTAGCGCAGAGCCTGACCCGGGGCTCCATCTCGCGAACCGGGGGATCAAAATCAAGAGTCAAAATCAAGAGTCGGATACTTAACTGACTGAGCCACCCAGGAGCCCCTATTTCACTTCTTGATATGGTCACACTCTACCACTACTTCACCGTCGGCTTACTGATGAGTCAGGAAAAGCTGGAAGGGAAGGAACTCTAGGTTGCTGTTATCTTCCCTTTGCCTTCTGTGTTCTCATTTTCGGGGTGAGTGGTTAGCTAATACAATGCAGTAAAGGGGAGTAAGAAAGGATATAATAGGATCCTGGGTTGTTTGTCTTTCTTAGAAGAAAATTATTATAAATTATTAGGAATTTCAGGACAGCAACAGCACAGCATTATTATTATTATTTTTATTTATTATTGAGACAGAAACACAGCATGAGCGGGGGAGGGGCAGAGAGAGGGAGACACAGAATCTGAAGCAGGTTCCAGGCTCTGAGCTGTCAGCACAGAGCCCAACATGGGGCTCGAACCCACGAACCGCGAGATCATGACTTGAGCCTAAGTGGGACGCTTAACTGACTGAGCCACCCAGGCTTCCCAACAGCACAGCATTAAACCAAGCATAGGATCCTTCTGAATATGGGGCCTTGTATAGTTGCACAGGTCGTGCACCCATGAAGTTGGCCCCGAAGCGATCTTCTTCAACTTCTTCTCCTTTCGCCGCCATGTCAACTTGGCTGCTTACTTCCTCTCTGAGTCGTTGTTTTTTTTTTTTTTGAAGCAGTTCATAATTACGCGTTTGTACCCATTGCTGTCAGTTGGCATGCCAAGGGACAGGTGCTCCAGAATAATTATTCTTTCTCTTCATTTGCCCTCACAAACAGCACCCCAACTGGACTTTTCGGGAAGCTTTCTGAAGAGAATACCCCAGTCTTTTGCTCTCTTCTATTGCACCATGACGTTACACTGATGGATTCAAAAGATGCCGGAAGTGGCTTGAGGACTTTGCTTTGATGTCACGCTGAAGGCCATGTGACGTCCCTATACAGAGGTCTAGCCGGCAAGTATCCGTTTCATCTATTTTTCTTATATATTTCATATAATTTGTTGCCAAACTGGCTTCCATACAACACCCAGTGCTCATCCCCACAAGTGCCCTCCTCCATGCCCATCTCCCCCCTTCCTCCCCCATCAGCTCTCAGTTTGTTCTCTGTATTTAAGAGTCTCTTATGGTTTGCTCTCCTTCTTCTGTTTTTAACTATATTTTCCCCTTCCCTTCCCCCACAGCCTTCTGTTAAGTTTCTCAATATCCACATGAGTGACAACTTTATTATATTTTAATAATAACTTTATTGAGATATGTCACATACCATAACATTCACCCTTTTAGAAGGTACAATTCAATAGTTGTCAGTATATTCACAAAGTTGTACAACCGTGGCCGCTATGTGATTCCAGAACAGTGTCACCACTCCCCAACGAAACCTCATATCAGTAGCCATTCCCCATTTCCTCCTCCCCCCCCCTTCCCTGGAAACCACGAATCTCCTATCTATTTCTGTGGATTTGACTCTTCTGGACATTTAATGTAAGTGAAATCATATCATACATGGCCTTTTATGCCGGGCTCCTTTAACTCAGCATAATGTTTTCAAGGTTTATTCATATTATAGCACGTATCAGAGCTTTATGAGTTTTTATGGCTGAATAATAATCAAATGTATGAATATGTTACCACATTTTGTTTATCCGTTCATCATTTGAGTTGTTTCCCATTTGGGGTTATTATGAAAAATGCTGCAGTAAACATTCATGTACAGTTTTTTTGGTGTGGATAATTCTCGTGGGTACGGAACCAGATGAAGAGTTACTAGGTCATATGGTAACTCTATGTCTACCTTCGTAAAGAACTGACAGGCTGTTTTTCCCTGCGATTGCACCCTTTGACATTCCCACCAGCGGTGTGTGAGGGTTCCAATTTCCCCTCATTCTTGTCAGTACTTGCTATTGTTTGCCTTTTGGATTATAGCCGGCCTAGTGAATGGTATCTCCTCGTGGTTTTGATTTTTATTTTTCCAATGACTAATGTTATTGAGCATATTTTCGTGTGTTCATTGGCCATTGGTATATCTTCTTTGAATAAATGCTTACTCAAGCCTTTGCCCAACTTTTATGTTTTTTTTTTAATTTTTAATGTTTATTTTTGAGAGAGAGAGAGAGAAAGCACAAGCAGGGGAAGGGCAGAGAGAGAGAGGGAGACACAGAATCCAAAGCAGGCTCCAGGCTCTGAGCTGTGAGCACAGAGCCCGATGTGGGGCTCGAATCCACAAACTGCGAGATCATGACCTGAGCTGAGGTTGAACGCTCAGCTGATTCAGCCACCCAGGCACCCCTGCCCAACTTTTAATTGAGTCATTTGGTTTTGTGTTGTAAACTCTTGTTAAATGTCTCCTTTTTTATTCTTATGTCTTTTTTGATGCTATTGTAAATAGAACTGTTCTCTTCATTTCATTTTAGGGTTTTTCATTGTTAGTGTATAGAAATGCAAATTATTTTGTATACTGATCTTGTATCTTGCAACCTTGCTGAATTTGTTTATCAGTACTAATAATTTTAGTGTCAATTCCTTTTGATTTTCCGTATACAAGCCCATGTTACCTTTGACTAGCTTTATCACTTCCTTTATGATCTGTATATCTTTCCTTTCTTTTCCTCGCCTGATTGCCCTAGCTATAGCCTCCATTACAATATTGAATAGAAGGTGTGAGAATGAACACCGTTGTCTTGTTCCTGATCTTAGGAGAAAGCAATCTTTCACCATTAAGTATGTTAGCTGTGAGGTTTTTGTAAATGTCCTTTCTTGGGATGAGTAAGATCTCTTCTGTTCCTAGTTTCTTGAGTGTTTTTATTATGAAGGAGTGCTGGATCTTGGTAAATGCTTTTCTGCATCCCTTGATATGATCATGTGGTTTCTGTTCTTTGTCCTCTTAATATGGTGTATTACACTGATTTTTGTGTGTTAAACTGATCTTGCATTCTTGTGATAAATGCCACTCAGCCATGGTGTATAGAACCTTTTTTATATGTTGCTGAATTCAATGTGCTAAGGTTTTAAAAGGATTCTTGCATCTATATTCCTAAGAGATATTAATCTCTAGCATGTTTAGTGACTTTCCTGGACTCAATCTGTAAAATCTACATTATTTGGGGGCGCCTGGGTGGCTCAGCCTGTTAAGCATCTGACTTCAGCTCAGCTCATGATCTCACAGTCCGTGGGTACAAACCCCACGTCGGGCTCTGTGCTGACAGCTAGCTCAGAGCCTGGAGCCTGCTTCAGTCTGTGACTCCCTCTCTCTCTGACCCTCCCCTGCTCACGCTGTCTCTCTCTCCTAGAAATAAATAAAACATTAAAAAAAAAAAATTTTTAAGTCTACATCATTTGTTGTGTGTGGCTACTGAAGCCTCTGCATGGTTAGCATAACAGTCAGCTGTCCATGGAGCAGGCATTTGCTTAAATGCTTTGAGCCAACACGTCACTTAGCATTTGTTGTGGGGGTCAGCACATGCTTTGGGGGCACACGTTGAATACTCCAGCAGGCGGTGTTGTATCTTTGTGCTGGCCTTCACTTCCTGCTTGTGAAAAGCCTCAACATAAGCCAGAGGTAAGAGTTTAGGGCCTTCTGAGGTCTTTCCCGGGCATGGGCACAGCCCAGCACATTCGTGTCACCTTCTTGGTTCCTGACAATATGTCAGAGCTTTTCTTTCTTTCTTTCTTTCTTTCTTTCTTTCTTTCTTTCTTTCTTTCTTTCTTTCTTTCTTTCTTTCTTAGTTTATTGTCAATTTGGTTTCCATATCACACCCACTGCTCATCCCCACAAGTGCCCTCCTCCATGCCCATCACCCCCTTCCCCTCCCCCGCACCTCCATCAGAAGAAGGGGGGAAATAGTGGGGGAGAGGGAGGGAGGCAAACCATGAGAGATTCTTGAATGCTGAGAACAAACTGAGGACTGACTGTCAGAGCTTTTAAAGCACCTATGAAATCTTATTCTCAGGTTTTTTTTTTTTTTTTTTTTAATTCTTTGGACAGCTTCATGTTACCTCCAACCTGAAAACCATTTCAGGCAGCTGTAATTTTAAATAATTGCCAATGATTGTTTTTACCAATGTCTGGCAGGTAGGGCTGTTTGCACATAGAAAGTTCTGAGTCAGGTCAAGTAAAGATGAGCTCTAAGAATTATAGTGAACTGCCAGATGGGCCAAATAGCGACAATTCTCAGGGGTTAGGGTTTTTTTAGGGACTTCCAAGGCTGGTCTATTCTCCCTCCCTCCAGTTTTCCAGCTCACATAGTTGATTTCATTCGTTTTCAAGGCTACTGTAGAAATGAGAAAGGGTGAGATTAGAACAAGTTAAAATACCACAGTATTTGCTGTTCTTACCAAGATTCAGCCATTCTTGAAAAAAGCATTTCCAAGATTGTTGTAGGCCCATAGTTAATTTCCAAAATCCTGAAAATATTGATTATGACCCTTTTATCCAGCATTCTTCTTGCTTTTATGAGGAGTGGATTTTTGGAAGTCCTTATTACATCATTCTACAAGTTGAGGTTGAGCCACCTCGCCTATTTAAAAAAAAAAAGGAAGGAAGGAAGGAAGGAAGGAAGGAAGGAAGGAAAAGGAAAATTCCCCTACATTTATAAAAGAAAAAGGAAATACTTCTAATTTTTCTTTGTCTCCTTGTGCTCATACCTGGCGCCTATGAGAAATAAAGGATATTCTCAGCCATTTTTCTATCAACTAACACTTTTTAAACCTGGGACAGGACTGGGCTTGGAGAGATTCACACATATGGGGTGGAACTGTTCTCCAGAAGCCCATCCTCCAAGGAGCTTCAGTCTCTTCTTGTGTCATGGCCAATCAATCAGTGACATGTTTATAACAATCCTCAGCCTTGATTCTACTGTGACACAAACGACATACACATACTCCCACGGATGTACTCAAGGGCAATGAATGTCTGCTTTACAGTCCACTGGCTCTCCCATCCAGCACAATCTGTTGGGATAAAAAGATGGTAAGTGTCTTCATTGGTTCACCCCAGAACTGGACCTCAAGACAAGGATTTGAGTGCTAATTGTTAATTTGGGAGGGAATCCAGAAAGGGCTGGTTGGAGACTGGGGATAGAAGACAGGGAAGGGAAAGAAGCTAACAAAGGGTGTGTCTTTTTGCAAGTTACCAGTGGGAAACTGGAGAGCAATCCGGTGGCACTCCAAGAGCCTGTGTAGAAGATACACCTCAGAGTATTCTCAGCCAAGGGGGTAGAAAGCTGGGGGTATTTAACTACTAACTCCTATCCCTCATTGGTTGAGGGACCTTGGGGACCTTAATATTTTAGCACTTTCTATTTGCCATGCACAGGGTCCTGAATGCTCTGGTAGCCAGCAAAACACTCTCAGGCAGAAAGTCACAGATATTCACAGTAAACAACCTTTAGTATGTAGAGATGAAGGCCAAGGGGCTTTGGGAAAGGCATTAACAGCATTTGTTTACAATACTAATAACATTATTATTGGGATAACTATTTGAATATAATAAGCAAATAAGTTAGTTATTGAATAACTAAATTAATAACTAAATAAATAACTAATTATTTAGTTAATTAGTATTTTAGTATTTAACTCTCATTAGTAACAGACAATTTATGATTATCTTACAGTAGATGATGAAGCTTACTGCTTTATAACAAAATTTTTCAAAACATGGGCCAGGTGGGGCACCTGGCTGGCTCAGTCAGTTAAGAATCAGACTTCCGCTCAGGTCATGATTTCATGGTGGGAGTTCAAGCCCCATACCAGGCTCTCTGCTGTCTGCAGGGAGCCCCCTTCAGATGCTCTGGCCCCCTCTCTCTTTGCCCCACCTCCACTCATGGTCTCATTCTCTCAAAATAAATAATAAATAAACTTAGAATGAAATGGACCAGGTGCCTATTGCAGGCCACTGCTGCTCACTGCTTGAGAAGGCAGGCTACACTCTTCAAGAAGCAGTGCAGTCCAGTCCCCTCCCCAGGAAGTTTCCAGAAGAAGAAGAAGAAGAAGAAGAAGCAGCTGCCACTGCCGGTCAGGGTGGTGCCATGGTGACCAGAGCAAATGCCACGCTGCTAGACTTCCCAAGTAAGAAGTGGAAGAGGAGCCCCTGGAACCAAGATACAATGGAACAGAAGACAGTGAATCCAGGAATGTCTACAATGACCTCGCCTGGACTTGGGAACAAGAAAGAGCTTATATAGTGCATCCGAATATAGAATACCTGACTCCTAACCTGAGTGCAGGAGTACTGGGCATCCTCCTCTCCAACCGTGGGGACAAGCCCCCTTCCCCTGAGCCCATCTACACTAGCAAGGGGAAGTGGCTTAATACCCACGAGTTCTGAACCTGCAAAACCTTAAAGAGGAGGGGCACAACCTCATCACAGAGGTGGTTGCCCTCACCCCGGATTTCAAGCCACCAGCTGATTACAAACCTCCAGCAACATGTGTGAATGATAAAGTAATGATTCCACAAGATGAGTATCCAGAAATAAACTTTGTGGGGCTGCTGATCTGGCCCAGACGGAACACATTGAAGGATATAGAGAAGGAGTATAATGCCAAGACTATGATCCGGGGAAAAGGGTCTGTCAAAGGAGGGAAAGTTGGGTGCAAAGATGGCCAGATGTTGCCCGAAGAATATAAGCACCTCATGCCCTAGTTACCACCAATACCACGGGAATGTGAAGAAAGTGGTGGAACTGATAAGAAACATCCTGTATGTAAGCGAAGAATCATGGGAATCTACCACCAAAGCCAAGAGCACACTATATACACTGTATGCTAGTCAATTTGGCAATGGATTATATTAAAAAAAGAAAGAAACATCCTGCGGCAGGATATTGAGACCCCTGAAGACCAGAATGATCTATGGAAGATGAAGCTTCAGGAGTTGGCTCGCTTGAATGGGACCCTTCAGGAAGATGGTAACAGGATCTTAAGACCCTGGCAGAGCCCAGAGACCTGCAGCAAAGTTCCCTCCCGGAGGCAGGGGTGCCCTGAGCCTTGAGAGTGGAGCCCATTGGTGCCCCTTTCAGGCAGACCGCCTCAGCAGCGCCCCTGGTGGGCTGGATGGTTCAGCAAAGTGGCCTGAGTTCTTTCTGTTGACGAAATTTTGGAACACGCTGGCTCCACATCATGACATTTTTATTAATTTTTTGGTTTCCTTTGTTATTTCCTTATCTCTTCCTTTCTTCAGACTCCGTCCAAGGAGATACTGTTCCAGATCATCTGCTGCAATCAGATTCTTAACCTTTTTGTCCGTTCCTTGTTCTTCTCTTCCCAAGGAGAGGAGGGAGCAAGTGATTTTAGGTATAGATTTGACCATTACTGTCAGGCTAGTTGCAGAGGTGAGCGGGGTGTCTTTTGGTTCTAAGATTTTCAAGGTTGCCATGATCACCCTACAGAAATTTTTTTTTTTTTTTTTTTTGGCAGCATGAAATATTTGTCTTTAGCACTTTTGTAGAGTAGTCGGTTAATTTCCAGGTCTGGGGTTGAGATCCATCTTGGCATCCCTGCCAGTAGTAGGGGGGCCACCCAAGATACCTTTGGCTTGTCTGCCTCCTTGCAGGGTCCTTTCCAGGCTCCCTGAGCACTTAAGCAGCCTCAGATTCCATTTGTTCCCCCTCCTTTCTAGAAGGTTTCCTTTACATTTTTTTTAATTAAAAAAAATTTTTTTTAAATTTATTTTTGAGAGAGAGGGAGAGAGAAAGCATGAGCAGGAGAAGGGCAGAGAGAGAGACACACACACACACACAGAATCTGAAGCAGGCTCCAGGCTCTGAGCTGTCAGCACAGAGCCCGATGTGGGGCTCGAACCCACGAACCGTGAGATCGTGACCTGAGCCAAAGTCAGACGCTCAACCGACTGAGCCTCCCAGGCATCCTTCCTTTTAAATTTTATCTTCATCTCAAACATATGAATGTTTTGCAGTGTTTAGGGTTTTGAGCCCTTTGTTTTTCATTCTGCTTCCTTTTTTCTTCCCTTCCCTCTTCATGGAGTGATAAAGTTGACAGTAATGTGAAATGCACATTCTTTTCACTGGCTTCTCTGCTGAAATTTTTCTGGGCTTTTTATTTTATCTTATTTTATTTTTTGGTGTCTGATTCAACACTGTGTTAAAAGAGGATGTTCCATTGAATAAAAGAGCAAAGTGTTTAAAAACTAAAAATTAAAAAAGAGAGGAGAGAGGGAAAAAAACCCACAAGAGACTCCTAATGATAGAGAACAAACCGAGGGTTGATGGAGGGAGGTGGGTGGCGGTGGCCTAGATAGGTAATGGGTACCAAGGAGGGCACTTGTGATGAGCACTGGGTGCTGTATGTAAGCGATGAGTCACTGAATTCTGCTCCTGAAACCAATATTGCACTGTACGTCAACTCACTAAAATTTAAATAAAAAACTAAAATAAACAAAATGAAGCAAATGGATAGAGGACAAAACACCTTCTATTAGGGAGTATGATGATAACCACGTTGAGCTAGTAATTACAACAATTATACCAAGGATGTCGTTGGTCAACCGGCTTATACTTTCATTAGTATACTCTCATGTCATACTCACTATAACAATTGAATGATAATTCTGTTCATTTGTGTGTTTCTACTAACCGGTTCACAGATCTTCTCTAGAGAGTTTTCAGGCGTTCTGGATGGAAACACACTGACATCTCACATGCAACTCACACATAGCATGGCCAGTCAGATCATCTCCTGAGATCTTCCCGTGTCCATTACCTCTATCTCAGCCGTAGCATCCCACCGTAGGTAGCTGTTCTCAGCTCCCGAGGCTGCTGTGTAGATTGAAGAATGCCTCCATAGGGCAGGATCGGCAAATTTCCAGAATTCCAGTGCTCCAGGAATAAGCAGGGGAACTTTCCCAGGCGCGAAAGTCTCCCCAAGGCTCAAATATCTCAGCTCCTTGATGTGAAGCCGTGTCTGATGCTGAGATGAGCCCACTAAACCCCTCTGTGTATCCCAAACCTTTTTCCAGGGAGCCTTTTTCAAACCTTTTTTTCCAAGGAACTTTAACCACCAAGCAATTCCAATCCCCAGTCTAGGCCCAGGGTTTGTGGGGTTGGGATACTTGCTGTACTAAAAATGGGAATGCTTGGGGCGCCTGGGGAGCTCAGTCGGTTTCGGCTCAGGTCATGATCTGGTGGTTCGTGAGTTTAAACCCCATATCAGGCTCTGTGCTGACAATGCAGAGCCTGCTTGGGATTCTCTTTCTCCCTCTCTGTCTGCCCCTCCCCTGCTCACTCTCTCTGTCTCTCTTGAAGTGAATAATACACTCAAAAAATTTTTCAAAAAGGAATGCTTCAATAGCTAACTCAGGATCGCCACAAGGTGAAAATTTTCCATCCTGCTTTTAGTAACCTGCTATCGTCTTCTTCCATACGCTTCCTTTTCCAAAAGTCTCTTGCATAAAATATGCCATTATGTCTTCACTCTTTCTGCTGATGCCCTTATTAGATCTTTCTCTATTCCTTCAAACTGCACAGAAATTTTACTCCTAATTTCCCCCAGTTACTTGTGACAACACATTCCTTTACTTTCAAGAGCTTAAAGAATACGAAACATTTCAGACTATCTCACTTTTGATTCACACATCCTCTCTTCTTCCTCCATCTTTATCTTTATTAGCTTATGGTGGGGATCTAGCAACATGGGCCTATGGAAGGGGCTTAGGAGAAACCAATTTGGCCTTGGTGGTTGGCTGTGAAGGATGCCAAGGTGGCCCACTGCTGGTTCAGGAGTCAATCTCTGTGGCATCTAATCTAGCTGGTGGGGCACAGCACTGAGATTTGTGTGGTGAGAAATTCTGTAATTCTGGTGAGTAGAGGCTCCATGGTTATAGGTAACCAATCCATCTGTGATCCTAGGCATGGTAAGGCTTAGGCAAGATATGAGGGTCTTATTCAAGAGAACTAGTTCCAGGAGATGATGGATAAGAGCATGGATTTGGGAATCAATAGATCTAGGTTTGAATCCTTGATCCAGTCTGTGATAGTCCTGGTACTTCATAGACTTGCTAAACCCATAACAGTGGGGCACTTGGCTTCCTCAGTTGGCATAGTGCGTGACTTTTCTTTTTAATATATATATCTTACTGTTTATTTATTTTTGAGAGAGAGAGAGAGACTGCAAGTGAGGAAGGGGCAGAGAGAGGGGGACAGAGGATCCAAAGCAGGCTCTGCAGTGACAGTAGCGAACCTGGTGTGGGGCTCAAACATGTGAACTGCAAGATCATGACCTGAGCCAAAGGCAGATGCTCAAAGGACTGAGCCACCCACGTGCCCCAAGAGTGTGCATCTCTTGATCTCAGGGTCATGAGTTCAGGCCCCATGCTGGGCACAGAGTTCACTTAATTAAAAAAATGGGAATAACAATAATGTTTACTGTTGTTATGGGCTTTTTGGACAAGTTACATGGGACTTCGCATACATCCTATGCTCAGAAATGTCAAATGTATGGTGGTTAAGACTCCCATCTCCGTTGAGGAATAGGAGGGCCAGTGAGGAAGCCAGAGATGGGAGCCATGGCATTTGAACGGCCACCACACCAGGGACTTTGGTGTGACAGGAACATGAGCATCTGGGTTCCACCAGACAATGGCTCTGGGCATTTAATTCACCCACTACAGTGGGCAAGATGGCTCAGCAAGTTAATAGGTCTGGGGCTGTCTCTGAAAGAAAAACATGACTAATTGATCTTGCTGGAAGGGCAAAGACTTTTCATTTGTGCTTCTTTTTGAATGACGATATAGCAAATTTTCACATACTTTTCCTGAACCGGGTAACTGTGCCCCATGTGATCCCGAGTTCATCTAATCACAGAATTATAGCCTTCGAGTGGGGATGAGCACTGGGTGTTATGTGGAAACTAATTTGACAATAAACTATTTGTAAAAAAAAAAAAAAGAATTATAGCCTTCGAGACTGGAAACGACCCAGTGCTACATACCCTCTGCATCGAACTGGATACTTACTGCCTTGAAGGTAATCTGTTTTATTTATGGGCAGCTTACGTAAATTCGAATTCAACTCAGCAAGGCTAGTTTATGTGGGCAATATAAGAATAACAGTGATCTGACCTCATAAAATGGAGTGAGGGTTGAAAGGGAAATTTCACGACACAGAGGAAGTCTTCAACAATGTTATTTGGGTGCACTATCTGTCAAATGCTGAGAAATAAGCCCCCCTCTAATGTTTCTACGTCTCCCTATGTTGCTGTATAGAATAGGTGTGATCATCAGACATTTGGGAACGACTCTCATGTTTTCTTCCTCATATGGAATAGTCTTGATTCTCTCCTTTGTTTCCAATGTGATCTGGCAAGGAATGGTCCTTCCTTGAAGGGAAATATCGATCTTGTTTCAGGTGTGGTTCATCCAGATGACCATAATGCTGACCCAGCTCATGTCTCAGACAGAAACGCATTGGTGTTTTCTAAGACTGCATTGAACTTGCATTCCAAATGCCTTCATCTTTGAAAAAAGAAAAAAACAACGCCAGACTTTATTTTTTAGAGCAATTTTATTTTTTGCTGTTTTTAGTGTTTATTTATTTTTTGGAGAGAGAGAGAGCGAGAGAGCAGGGGAGGGGCAGAGAGAGAGAGAAGGAGACACAGAACCCAAAGCAGGGTCCAGGCTCTGAGCTGTCAGCACAGAGCCCGATGCGGGGCTTGAACTCACAAACCGCGAGATCACGACCTGAGCTGAAGTCGGACGCTCAAACCTCTGAGCCACCCAGCGCCCCTAGGGCAATTTTAGAATCATAGTAAAGTTGAGCAGAAGGTCTTCTATAACCTGTGCACATACGCATGCAGAGCCTCCCACATCATTATCCAGAGCCCACGGTTTACATTAGGTTTTGCTCTTGGTGTACCTTCTATAGGTTTGAACAAATGTATAATGACATGGCCACTATTATAGTATCGTTAGGATAGTTTCACTGCCCTGGAATCCTCTGTGCTCTGCCTATTCACCTTTTCCTCCCCCCAAACCCTGTCAACCACTGACCTTTTTACTATCTCCATAGCTCTGCTTTCTCCAGAACATCCTATAATTGGAATCATACAATACGTAACATTTTCAGATTGGCTCCTTTCACTTAGTATACATATTTAAGTTTCCTCATGTCTTTTCATGTCTTGATAGCTCATTTAATTTTAGTGTTGAATAATACTCCATTGCCTGGATGTGCCACAGTTTATTTATTTACTTACCTATTGAAGGACAGCTTGGTGGCTTCCGAGTTTTGGCAATTACGGATGGAGCTGCTATAAACATCCGTGCGCGGGTTTTTGTGTGTTTTCAGCTCCTTTGGGTAAATACCGAGGAGCATGATTGTTGGGTCATAGGGTGAAAGCACGTTTAGCTCTGTAAGAGATCGCCAAGCTGTCTTCCAAAGTGGTGGTACCATTCACATTTTCCCAGCAATGAATGAGAGCGCTTTTTGCTCTGCAGCCTCGCCAGCAGTGGTTGCCATGAATGTTCTGGAGTTGGGCCATTCTAATGGCTGTGTAGTGGCATCTCACTGTTGTTTGAAATTTTATTTCCTGGATAACATATGATGGGAAACATCCTTTCATATGCTTATTTTCCATCTGCATATCTTCTTCGTTGAGCTGTCTGTTAAGATCTTTAGCCCACTTTTTAATTGGACTGTTTGTATTCTTACTGTTGAATTTTAAGAGTTCTTCGCATATTTTGGGTAATAGTCTTTTATCTGATACGATTTTTGTTTTTTTGTTTTTGTTTTTGTTTACAAATATGGCTTCCCTAGGCTTGTCTTTTCATTCTCTTGACAGTGTTTTTCTCAGCGCAAAACTGTTATTTTTCATGAGGTCCAGCTTATCAATGATTTATTTTATGGATCATGCCTTTGGTGCTGCATCGAAAGAGTCATTGCCAAACCCAAGTCATCTAGATTTTTTTCTTGTGTTATTTTCTAGGAGTTTTATAGTTTTGCATTTTACATTTCGGTCTATGATCCATTTTGTGTTAATTTTTGTGAAGAGTATAAGGTCTATGCCTAGATTCTTTTTCTTTTTCATGTGAATTTATAGCAATATTTGTTGAAAAGAGTATATTGGTTCCAATGAATCACCTTTGCTCTTTTGTCAACGGTCAGTTGATTATATTTATGTAGGTCTATTTCTGGGCTCTGTATTCTGTTCCTTTGATCCTTTTGTCTATTCTCTTGTTCAAACACACTCTCTTGAGTACTGTAGCTTTATAGTAAGTCTTGAAGTTGACTACTGTCAGTCTTCCAATGTCGTTTTATTCTTCAATATTGTGTTAGCTATTCTGCGTCTTAGGCCTCTCCATATACCCTTTAGAATTAGTTTGTTGATATCCACAAAATAACTTTCTGATTTTTATTGCGACTGCATTGAATCTGTCGATCAAGTTGGGAAGAACTGACATGTTGACAATATTGAATCTTCCTACCCACGAATATAGAATACTGCTCCATTTGCTTAGTTCTTCTTTGATTTCCTTTATCAGAGTTTTGTAGCTTTCCTCATATAGATCTTATACCTATTTTGTTAGATTTATAACCGAGTACTTCGATTTGTGGAGTACAAATGGAAACGGTCTTGTGTTTTTAATTTCATATTCCACTTGTTAATTGTTGGTATACAGGGAAACTGTTGACTTTTATGTATTAACCTTGTATCTTGGCTTTTAGCCTAACTGGTTATTAGTTCCAGAAGTGTTTTTTGCTGATTCTTTCAGATTTTCTTTTTCTTTTTCTTTTTTTTTAATATTTTTATTTATTTCTAGGAGAGAGAGACAGCGTAAGCAGGGGAGGGTCAGAGAGAGAGGGAGATACAGACTGAAACAGGCTCCAGGCTCTGAGCTGGCAGTCAGCACAGAGCCCGACGCGGGGCTCGAACCCACGAACCGCGAGATCATGACCTAAGCGAAAGTCGGACGCTTAACCGACTAAGCCACCCAGGCACCCCTCTTTCAGATTTTCTACGTAGTTGATCATGTCCCCTGTGAAGAAAGACGGTTTTGTTTCTTTCTTCCCAATCTGTAAACCTTTTATTTCCTTTTGTCTTATTGTATTAACTAGGATTTCCAGCATGGTCTTGAGACTCCGTTGGTCTTCCAAAACATCAACTGCTGCCTACTCTAGGCGGACTCATTCTTTGAATTAAAGGTGGGACTTTGCGTTCTGGTTAACTCCCATCCCATCGGTGAGGTCCATCATTAAGCCTCGCCAGATATTTCTTGACTTGATTCCCTCATCTTTCATCTAAACTATTTCTCTCGTCTTTGAGTCATTTGTAAATGCTTGAAGGATATTTTTTTTGTGTTGTCATCCAAATCATGTAGAACACTTTTGAAAGAATCAGGAGGATCAAGCACAACATCCTGAAGTATGCGAGTAGACGGTGATTATCAGATACAGGATACAATGAGCCTATCAAATGGATCTGCCATCTTCCCAGCATTTTCCATTAAGTCCCATACAGAGAATGAGAGAATACTTCTGAAACATCTTGCAGAAACTGAGATACATTAGTGCTATCTCATTCTGCTCTGATGCCTCTGGATTGGGTTCATACCCATTTCTGTGCTCTCTTACGAGATGAGTCTGCATACTCTCACATTTACAACATTGTGTTATAATTTTCCATTTGTTTGTTATCCTGTGTCTTTGTATTATGAACTTCTGGAGGGCAAGACTTACATTTTATTTACATCGATCTATCTAGTATCTGGCAACGATACCCCACCAGGTGTACTAGGAATTCTATACATGTATATTAGGAGTTCTATGCGTTCTTCAAATGTGTTGCATTTTACTTACATATTAGTCTAGTTATCCCTTCCTGCAGAAGAGAAAGGAAATTAACTTGGCAAGACTTATTATTAATGAATGGATTTTGAGTCATGCAAAAATATTTTCTTTACTGATAATTATAAAAACATAATATTCTCTCATATGCGTATACCATCATTAATGTAACTAATCTGTATTGTTCAACATTGAGGCTGCTTTAAATTTGTCATGGTTTTTAAATAGAACTGTGATGAACATGCTTTATATAAATCCTTGACTGTATCTCTGATTGTTTCTCTAGAATGCACTGCTAAAGGCTGATTTGTTGCGTTAATGAAAATTAATGCTTTAAAGATCGGAAGATTGCACCAATTTGCATTCTCATCAGCAGAGAATGAGAATGTTCATTAAAATGTACCTTTACTAACTGGTTTATTTTATTTTATTTTTTTTAATGTTTTTTTTTATTTATTTCTAGGAGAGAGAGAGAGAGACAGCGAGAGCAGGGGAAGGTCAGAGAGAGAGGGAGTCACAGACTGAAACAGGCTCCAGGCTCTGAGCCGGCAGTCAGCACAGAGCCCGACGCGGGGCTCGAACCCACGAACCGCGAGATCATGACCTAAGTGAAAGCCGGACGCTTAACCGACTAAGCCACCCAGGCGCCCCACTAACTGGTTTATTTTTAATCACGTGTGACATTTGGCTGATTTAAAAATAAACGATTTTATTTTATTATTTTAATCAGAACTTTATGTTCTTATTGAGGGTAGAGGGTAGCCAAATATATTCTCTCTGAATTATCTGTTTATGTCTTTCAACCATTTTCTAATGGAAGTTTTGGTGCTTTTCAATTTTATACGTATTTACAGATATCAGCTAATGTGCATAAGGAATTTAGAATGTGATTAAGATGGCATTTCATACTGTGGAAAATAATAGACTGTACAAAAATGCTGCTGTGAAAGATGGTTCTTTCTTTGAAAAAGAAGTCAGAGCTCTGCCATGCACAAAAATAATCCCCAGCTAGAATAAAGGGCTAACCATAAAAACAAAGCTATAATATTAGAGAAGAGAATATTTTTCACATTTAAAATGGAGGGGGATTTTTTCACGACAGAAGATTAACTCTCTGAATTCACTAAACTAAATGACCACGTATCTACACGAAACCACAGACCTTCTGTTATGGCAAACACACATAGGCAGGCATAAAAAAATTACTGAGAAACCGAGAGAAGATGTTTGCAACATTAGAAAACAGGCAAATTATTAAGATCTAGATTACATAAAGCCTCACCGATTCATAAGGAAAATAAAAGCAACCCAGTAGAAATGGAAGTGGCTAACACATATAAAAAGATGGTCAACCATATAATCGCCTAGATTAAGGAAACCCAGCTTTACAACCTTCCCGCTGCCTTCATGAAAAGTTCAAATTTCATATTTCCTTCCTTGATTTGACTCCTATCTCCCTTGTGGTCTCATCTTGGCCATTCTGTCCCCACACTTCAGCTATCAGGACGTCTTTAAGACTCCCAGGACCAACTTTGCTGTTTTCTGATATACCTGCTCTGAGGCTGAAATGCCACCTTGTTCCCTTGTACCCCAAGAAATTATCTCATCTACAAAAGCTTTCCAGCCCCTCTACCAATCCTCTTTGTGAAAACTCTTGGTAAGGTCTTCATCATCGTTGCACCTCTAATGCCTAGCTTTTTTTTTTTTTTTAAAGTTTATTTATTCATTTTGGGAGAGAGAGACAGAGACAGAGAGAGAGCAAGCAGGGGAGAGGCAGAGAGAGGGAGAGAGAATTCCAAGCAGGCTCTGTGCTGTCATTCTGGAGCCCAACGTGGGCCTTGAATTCACAAACCTGAGCTGAAACCAAGAGTTGGACACTTAACCGACTAGCCAGGTGGCTAGTATTATACCCACCTATTATATATATATGTACATATATATATGTATATGTATATGTATATGTATAAAATATATACCCACCCAGGTGGCTAGTACTACCACCTAGTATTATATATTATATATATGTATATTTATAAGAATAGCAGAAAAGTAAAAAATATTAAAGCATAATTAATTGATCCGTCGTCCAGATGTCTAGGAGGAGAACCAGAAGAGTACACATCTTCTAAGAAAGGACAGAGTTTCAGAACATAGGCAGTAAACAGCTACTTCACCAGCACCCAAATTCAACACAAATGAGAACAAAACTGGTGCGTCATTTTGTTTGGCAATAAGAAGGTACCTGGTGACCTTTCCTGGGGCAGTTTCGGTGGAATGATGGAGGACAATGTAGTAGGATAGATATAACGAGAGGGAAAGAAGTGCAAACAGTAAGATGGAGACCATTCTTTAGAGTCACCTACCCTGTTTTGTGATTCTCAAACCACTGGAACCGAAACCCAGGCTTGCTGTTCTGGGTTTTGCAAAGCTCACACGTAGGAATTTAAGCCAAGACAAAGCCATTTCTGTCTTGTTCATACTAATTGGACACTACCTACCTAGCACAGTACCTGGCACATAGTATGTGCTCAAAATAAAAAAATCTTTGTTGAGTACTGAAATCCTACCATAGACAGAGAGGCAGGAGAGGAAACTGAAGCTCCAGAGGTTAGTAGCTCAAGGTTACTGTATTGACATAGTTTGGGGAGATTCTGGGTCAAAATGATTCCCCAGTGGCCAGGTCTGGGCTCTTCTTGCCACATTTCTTGTGTAAGGCCCTAGCTATCATCCTGGCCATGGGGAGGGACAGGAAGGTCAATGATCCACTGATGGGCATATGATCCAATTTTTTCCCCATGATTTTCTCCCTCCACCCAGGCTAGAGAAGATCGTCTTTCTTTTCCAGGGCTGGGGTCATCCATGTTTGAGTCCAGAACTGCCAGAGGCCATGTTCCTTGGTGCAGAAATGAAATCTACTGACCGTAGAATAGACCAAGGCCAACATGCTGAATCAGCAGAGGACAGATCCTACAGAGTTTGAGGTCCTAGAACCGGTGTTCCTGAGGCCAGCCCGCCCATGGCTAGATGACCTGAGTCACTGAGTACCTCTTCCCCCTACCCCATCTTTTCTGAGCTCATTTGAGCTGGGCTTCCGACACTGCCATGTGAAAAAGCTGGGGAGACACAGGGCTGTGGTTAGAAGCCCAGTCTTTCTCTCTTTTTTTTAATGTTCTTATTTATTTCTGAGAAAAGAGGGAGAGAGAGAGACAGCGTGAGCAGGGGAGGGTCAGAGAGAGAGAGGGAGATACAGAATCCGAAGCAGCCTCCGGGCTCTGAACTGGCTGACAGCACAGAGCCTGATGCGGGGCTCGAACCCACGGACTGTGAGATCATGACCTGAGCCGAAGTCGGATGCTTAACCGACTAAGCCACCCAGGTGCCGCTAGAAGCCCAGTCTCTTCCACCACAGTCCCCGTCTGCCTCTCATACCTGCTGTAGCAGCAGACCAAGGTCACTGCTTGCCTCTGAAAGGACAGGTGGAAGATGTAGCCCGTTTTTGTCATTAACATTTTATGGGGCACAGTCTGGTCCATTCATTTACATTTCGTCTATGGCTACTTTTGCACTACGACGCTAGACCTGAGTGGCTGTGATAGGGACCATAGGGCAGGAGTTAAGCTATTTCCAATTTGGCCCTTTATGGAAAAGGTTTGCTGAGTTCTGATTTAGAAGATAATGATGGAGGGAGTGTGGTGGAGGCTGCCGATGCCTCACCCAGATTCCTTTCTCCTTCCTCTACACTCATAGTCCAGCTGTTGCAAGTGTTAGCTGATAGTTTACAGATGCCTTTTTCTCTAGATCGTCTGGCAACCTCCATGCCCCTTTGCCTAGAGCAGACCTTGGCCTGTAACATACAGGGGAGGGATTGGTGTGCCCGAGCTTCCCTGTGGTATCAGGCTGAAGCTAGTCTCCTGCTTCGATCACATTCTTGCCAGCCGCCCCTCCTCCCCTGCCTGGAGCCCTTCTTCAATACATCACTTCAACAAGAATTCCTGTGTCAGCCATTGCTTCTAGGAGCCATATCAAAGGCAGGGGGGAAAGAATCTTTGGCAGGTAAAAGATCTTCTGCAGGCATAGCCTAATGTGGAAGCACGCTTCGTGGAGACTGCTTATGAGCTTTGTAATGTGCCCGGGTACGTGAGCTAGACCAGGGAAATTAACGCACACACCTGCTCCGATACACTCTTCCTTTGGCATTTGTAATCCCCCATGCGTCAAAGCCCCTTCTTGGCCCAAGGTACGTCAAAATTAAATACAAAAGGAAAACACTGACCTTTCTAGCATTGGAACCAGAACAAATATAAAGAGAAGAAGGTGTGGGAAGAAGGAAAATATCGAGGAAAAGCTCTGATATTTTGACTGAAGTCCTTGGTCAGCTAGAAAGTTGGACCTCTCAGGTTCTTTTCACAAAATGTTTAGTTATTTTGAGAGAGAGAACAGGGGAGGGGTAGAGAGAGAATCCCAAGCAGGCTCTGCCGCGGCAGTGCAGAGCCCGACGTGAGGCTCGATCTCAAGAACCCTAAGATCATGAGCTGAGCCGAAACCAAGAGTCTGATGCCTGCCTGACTGAGCCACCCAGGGGACCCCAGGAACCTCTCAGGTTCTAGCTTTCGTCCTCACCATTGATCTCTCCCATCCTTACACAAGCTTCCAGACTTTGAACTTCTTAATGATCTGATATTCAGATCCTGTAAAAGGATTCTGCCAATTCCAGGAGAGCTTGCTGCTGAGCAAAGATACGTATGAGTAAAGCTAAATTTATGAAATCTTTATTCATAGCTTGGTGTTATTCACTTTTGTACTCCCTGAAGCTGGCCCCGAGTAGCTGCTTAATGCTGGCTTGCCCGTGAGTCAGCCTGTGTCCAGCTGGGCAGGGAAATGCAAGGCTGTGTGAACCTCTCATCTCTGTAGCCTCTGGGAAGAGGGAAGAGATCAGACCCGCTCGTTTCCTCGTAGACACAGGTGTTCCTCAGCTCTGAACTTGGCCGCTGGCTCGTGTGTGAATTCCACGTTCAGGAGTGGCCAGGGCCTCGGGTGGGGCAAGGGTGTGGCTGGGCAATGTTCAGGAATGCATTGTTCCGGAAAATTAGTCCAAACAGTTTTTCTGCCTCCCTTTTCCTGGCTGGCTTGAGTTTCAGTAATAAAAAACCCAACCTTTTAAGGGTTTGCTTTAGATGCTACCGAAGTGGCCAGAGGACCCTTGCTACATTTGGGAGGGCCATTGCCAAGGGCTTTTAGATGCAAAGCATAGACCCAAACCCAATTATCACTAAGTCGTTAAAGGAGAACTGTCCAATGACCTGCGTGGGTCATGCCCCTAAACGAACCCAGGTTATTACTTCCTATGGTAAAAAAATTAAAAACAGACCCCAGGGTTTTTTTGCTTAAACTTTGCCTCCTTTCCTCCCCCCACCCCATCCCCACCCTTTCTTTGTCAGCCTTCTCTTCTCTTCTGTCTCCTGCTCCCATGAACCTTTCCTGGTATTACTTGGCCAGCAGACAACCATTCAGACTTACAAAGAGCTCTACAGGGAATCCTTTGGTCAGCTGCCAAAAGTAAAATTGCACTAGTGACCCGAGAAGGAGGCACAAAAATCACTCCATCCCAACCTTTCCAATAGCAAGCTTTGCATCAGCAGCTGATAAAAAGACTGTAACCTGGGACAAGACCAGAGTCACATACCCCTCTCTTCTCATCCTGTGACAGCTCCAATTGCACGTCACTTAAGAGCATTACCTACTTTTGAGGTGCTCATGAGGTGCCTCTGCTGAATAAAACCTTCAACCTCTATTTGGGATAGTTAACTTATTTGTTTCTTGGCAGTTGGATGTCTTGACTTACATAGAATCTAGATGAGCCCTGTATCTTGCTGAGGTTTCAGAGATGGACAGGATGTGCTGAGGAACCCTTGCTTCCTCTGTTCTTCGCGACATCGGTTGGGGCCTCCTCCAGGCTTGTGCTTCAGATTTTCCTTGTTGTGTGGAAGAATCCAGGCTTGGGTTTCTTTGAAAGGTTAACCTAGTGTCTGATAAGTTGCTGCATCTCTTTTCCTTTGTCTTTTGGGGTTCTCTGAGCAAGTAGAGAATTAGAGATAATCCTAAGGTAGAACAAGGCCTTTCTCCCTTCTTCCATTTGGGACCTCTTCTATCATGGAAAACACAATTTACCCAACTTTTCTTCTCCCCACCCACCCCCAGTGGGCACATGTTCTGCCACTACAATCCTGTTACGTTCCTCTCTAAGCGATGGGGCTTCAGGAAAGACTATATCCAACTCCAATGGGGAGCTCCAAGATGGGGGGTGGGGCGAGGCTCTTGGGACACGCCAAAACTTGTATATTTGCATGGTGCCTTAAACAAAAGAAAAGTAGCTAACTTAAAATGGGTGGTTTTCTTTAATACGTAAGAGGAAGCCATGGGAAAAAAGGAGTGATTCAGACAGACTTCCATCTATGGAGGTCTCTCTTAAACAACTTCAGCCTTCTCTTTACATGAGGCCTGCCTCCCATCTGACTAGCTGTTTCTGCCTCTTATAACCCCAATTCTCTCTGGCCTCCCTCGTTTCCTGATCCTTGCCTTCCCTTCTTCCTCCTGCTCTTTCTCAGCTCCTCACCTTTAGACTCAGACCTTCACCTGCTCCCTTCCAAGAAGGTCCTGACCCAAATCCAACACCCCCAACCACAACCTAGTTTTGGGCTGATTTCCATGCCACTGTCAAAGATTTCCCAAGTCTTTGAAAGGATAGAGAGAAATGTATTGAGCAATTCACGATAATTTGGGGGGGCTTTATGCTCCTGAGCTCCCTGATCTGTATCAGTTAGCCCACCTTCTGGTGGGACCAAGGGGTGACAGAACGTGGGTCGACAAGACCAAATAGCCACCGTAAATGAGGATTTAGCTACCTAGAAATAACACTTCCTCCAGATATGCTAAAGCGCCAGAGATAGGAGAAAGTCTTTTCGAGATGATTCCTGAAGGCACTCCCTCCCCTCATTGACTGGGGAATAATCTAGTCCTGGCAATAACGGTGTGACGAGTCTGTCTCCGACTTCAGGGACTGGTTAAGACCACCCTTCACTTGTGATCACCACATTTTTATTAATGGTCCTAAGCCTGAAATATCAGCAGCTATTCCAAAGCATAAGATAGGCTGACAGACCACACCTATCTGTGAGTTACAACGCCTAGCCCAGCATTTTACAGATAACATGATAAAAAAAAGAGAAAATCTCATACCACAAATTTATGGCAGTACAATGTACACAGCTAGAGGGAAACAAAGGGCCTCTCACAAATACAGCAGTTTCCTATCTCCTTGGGACCCTTAACTTCTCAACACACTCTTCTCTTTAGACTTTCCATCCTTCTCCTGACCCCCAAACTATTAAGAGTGGGACCTTTTGGCTCAATGAGAATCGTCATTAAGGTCTCACCAGAAGAACTTTCTCTCTGGGATGATCCAGCATGCCCTCACATGGTGACTACCCTACACTCTGAGTTTCCCCACTCTTTTCTTCCTTGGAATGACCTCATTTGTCTGACTTGCTTTTCTCAGTCTCTGATGTCCTCTGGGCTTCATCATCTACCAATGTGGGAAAAAGAAAGACTATAGCAGTGAGATCCCACAAGGCCTCTTCCTAAATTGCCCCAGCATCTCCTAGAACTCAAAGCACCACAGGGACTACAACCAACTGTTGCAGATTTACTTATTCCTTGTGCTCGTCCCCGCAGAACTCCTGTTCTCTGCTTTATACAAGTCTTGAGGGCTATGAATCATATCGTGCAACCACACTTGCCTGGCTTTATACCTCCAAACTCAACACACTGCAGAGTAATAGATCTCAGTTCAGTCTTCTCCCTTAACTGGAGACATAAGACGGAGAGTTTCCGGAAACTCTTCTGAAACAGATGATGAAGCAAAGGAGACAAATTTCCCAAGAAACTCAGGACAAGCAGATGACCTTGGATAGTGGACAGCTTTTGCCCAAGATGACGGAACAATCCTGTCCCAATTTTATCATCTTGCTTTTCACGCTACCCTTGTTTCTCAGTTTTTATTTCTAACTTCTGAACATGTGTGTCTCTGTAGAATAATTCCAACTCTTATCCTTGCCTGCTATCTCTCTTTTTTATTAAATGTAAAAAATTTAAAAAAAAATTTTATGACTTTATTTTGAGAGGCAGAGACAGAGAGTGAGCAGGGGAGGGCCAGAGAGAGAGGGAGAATCAGAATCTGAAGCAGGCTCCAGGCTCTGAGCTGTCAGCACAGAGCCCGACGCGGGGCTCGAACCCACGGACTGTGAGATCATGACCTGAGTGGAAGTCAGACGCTTAACCAACTGAGCCACCCAGGTGCCTCTGCTATATCTCTTTCTCTTTATTTTTCCTTTTCCATCCCCCCTACTCCACCTACCCTTATGCCCTAGGTCTGTCTGTGGTCCCCATACTAGGGTGTCTTGCGTATGCTGCACAGACTCACAGGGGCACTATGGGATATTTAAAATTGTGGAAGGAAACATGATGATTCTTGACAGGTGGCTGGCCCTGCACAAACAACTAGCTTGAGGCAGTTCATGGCTCCAACCTTTTGTGGAGCTGGGTTTTGGGGGTTGCTGTGATTAAAAGCAAATATCTTGCAAAACTCAGTGTGAAAAAGGAAATGAGGGCAGCAGTATTCAATCCGATTTCAAGGTTTGAGAAGGTGTACAATGCCCCAAGTGGGAATGCTTCCAGTTACCAAGTATTTGTGGTTATTTGGGAATAAAAGGAAATTATCATTTTTGTCTTTTTAAAACTTTTTTAATGTTTATATGTGAGACAGAGAGAGAGACAGAGTATGAGTGGGTGAGGGGCAGAGAGAGAGGGAGACACAGACTCTGAAGCAGGCTCCAGGCTCAGAGCTGTCAGCACAGAGCCCGACGCAGGGCTCGAACTCACAAACCGCGAGATCATGACCTGAGCTGAAGTAGACCTACCGACTGACTGAGCCACCCAACAGTTCGGTTTACTTACTCAAGTGTCTAGACTTGGTAAACAAAACTATTGGGTGTTTCTTTTGGCAGAGAAGTTCTGTGAAAAAAATTACTGAGACCCCAGTGACCCAAGAAAGGTGTCATGAACCAAGAAAGTTCTGGAACTTCTGCTGTAAGTCATCATATATGACCCCATGGCTTTGAATTCCTCCAGTGTGTTGATTGCTCCCACATTTTAATCTCCAGCCCCGATTTCTCCTCTCAGGGCCAAACTCTACTTATAATTGCCTATGCTACATCTTTGATTGGGTATTGAATAATCATCCGCAATGTGCCTTGTGTGAAAATCAAGCTTTGATTACTCCAGGCCAAAGTGCCCTTCCTGTGGGTCTAACCATTCGAGCTGTCATTCACACAGCTGCTCAGGCCAAAGACATAGGAGTCGTTCTGAATTGCTCACTGTTTAGGGATCAGCAAAATGATCTATAAAGAACCAGAGCATAAATAGTGTAGGCTCTGCAGGCTGTATTATCCCTGTCACAAGAGCCCAACTCTGTTATCGTAACGGGAAAGCAGGCATAGACAAGAATGTACAAGTGGGTATGGCTCAGTTCCATTAAAATGTTTATTTACAAAAACAGATGGTGGGGTGGAATTGGCCTGCGGGCTGGAGTTTGCCAACCCTCCTCTATTTTGCCCACACCCTCGCATCCAATCCATCACAAACTCTGCTGGCCCTTCCTTCAAACTATGCTTTGAATATGGGCTCTTCTCATCACTTTTGTCATCTCTTGCTTGATCCCCCGAATGTCTTCTGAACATCCACCCTTGCCTCCAGCCATCAATTCTCCCTAGGACAGTCAGAGCAATCTTTCTAAAATATAAACCAGAAGGCATCAATGTCCCGTTCAAATCTTTCCATGGATTGCCATCAAAATAAGAATGCAACTTGAAGTCCTACAGGACCACATGATTTGCCTCCTGCTTATCTCTCCAACCTTATTTGCCAAACTCATCTCTGCTCCAGTCACAACTAGCTTGATTGCTGTACACCTTAGCGTCTTACTCTTCCTCCTGTGGGGACTAATCTTGACTCTAAATAATCTACACGGCTTATTCCCTGAATTTATTTAGCTCTCTGCTGAAATGTCACATTCTTAGAGGTCCTCCCTGATTTTCCTATCTAAAGCAGTCCCTCTCCGAGTTCTATCACTTTTTGGTCATCGAGCTGTTTTAATTTCCTTCTGACTGTCTTACACTGATTGAGATGAGACTATAGATTTAAGAGCTTATTGTCTCTCTACCATACCAGAATGCATGTACCCGCAGGGTGCAGAATTAACTGTGTTTACCCCTGAATTACCACTGCCCAGCATGGCTGCTGGTCTATAGGAGATCTTCAACAAGTACTTGTAGATTAAATGAATGGTGAATGAGTAAGCTGCTGTATTAGCCAGGATCCTGGCAGGAAACAATTCAGCTCAGATGGTTTAAAAGACTTTAATGAAAGGGCTATTCAAGAAAGAACAGGCTGGGTTTAGGCAGTCAAGTAGGGATATTGAGGCCCTTAGAGACCGGCAACTGCAGGACACCATTACCACCCCAGGGACTTATGGGACAAGGGGAGGGAACGATGTTACTGGAGCCAATATGAGCTGGAGCCCTGGAAGAAGGCCCACCCAGTAGGAGCTGTAGACACAGAGGGATGCAGTCGCTGCCAAGAAAGTGGCTCAAAGCGGGGAGGGGGCAGGGAAAACATTCCTTGACTTCTGTATCTTCCTACCTTCCAATATATTTCCAGTGCCTCACATTGGCCAATCTCCAACTGGAAGCCAGAAGCCAAAGGAGCTCAGGCAATGGTCTCTTGTATGGCGTGGGTCAGGGCAAAGGAAGTTGGAGAAGGACGTGGCCGGGAGAGGCAGACAGAGAATGACCAGGACAACTGTTGCATCACTTAAACCTGGCCTCACACTTGTGCAGTGTGTCTGTCAGCTTTCCAAGCACAGGAATCATACTTTTTAACAATCTCACACATCCCCTAAAGTTGGAACCTGTACTTAGTACTTATTGACTCGAGTCACTCTCATTGCTTTAAATTCCAAAGACTTTACAACCGGATGGCATATTTGCCCCAAATCAAGGTGGTGCGATGGCCCCCCCTTTGCACATGAGATCCTGTTGATTGAATAACAGTCTTTCACCTGGCACTGGCCGGAAGCTGCTTGCCTCTCTTGATGTCTGTAACTGCCACCATCCCTGCCTTTCACAGCAGCACTTGATGACATTCTGGAAGCTTCCTTTCCAGAGGATTTAGGTATGGACAAGTCTGTTTTCTGCACATCACTTACTTTCATTGTTTACTTGCCCACTGGCTGGCTGTTATAGAGTCAGTCACCATGGTACTTAGGTGCTTTAGAAAAGGCGAAATGAAGAAAGGGTGCTTTTAATCATGTGATATCTGAGCTTCAAGGAGCGTGGCGTTTTTCAGATTCCATTGTACCGAGGAACTCCATAGTTAGACTGCCCTATCCTTGATGCACAGGGCAGCATGGGCTGGGGCAGCTATGTGAAGATATACACCTGCTTGTGAGAGCAGATAAAATCTGCCTGCAGCTTGCTAAAAACCCAATTTTTCCTGGAGCCGGGAGAGGTCCCTCTTCAGTCATTGCCTCCCCACATCAGCTGTGGGTCTGACCAATGTATCAGTCATCTATTGTGGTGAAACAAATTACCCCCAAAACTTAGAAGGTTAAAAAAAAAACAACAACACTGACTATCTCACAGAGTTTCTGAGGGCTTGACATTTGAGAGAGGCTTAGCTGGGTGGTTCTGGTTCAAGGTTCCCTAGCAGGTTGCATTCAAGTCGTCTAGGACTGTAGTCATCCTGAAGTGACTAGGGAATTCACTTTGAAGCTCACTCACATGATCGTTGGCAAAAAGAATGAAACGGGGTGTGTGGGGTTCTCTGAAAGACTGCTCACAACATGGCTTTCCCCAGAGGGTGATCTGACAGAGTACATCCAATACAGAAGCTGCAGTCTTTTATAACTTAGTCTTAAAGTGACATACCGTCCCTTCTGCTGTATAATGTGGGCAGAGACTACACAAATGATCATCAGAGGCTATCTTGGAAGCTGCCTACTATCCCCAGATCTTGGCAAAAGGATAACGAGGCTTCCCATGATGGAGTGTTGGCCGGGGTGGGATCAAAGTCCAAGAGCTCCTATCAGCAATGAATAGTCGGATGCAAAGGGCTCTAAGGAGATTCAACTATGTAGCTGGAGAAACGGGAATAGGCCTTCTGGACGCTAATGCCCCATGAACATAACGCTGGATAGGTGTACGCTCTATTTAAGGAATCAAGAACTGAGGATCCAGACTGCCTCCTCAACTTTCCTGGTTCCAAAGACAAACCAGCTGTGTCAGACTCATCTGGAGAACATGTTAAAAACACAGATTCCTTGCCCAGGAGACACTATCTTGGAATCTCTGGCGCGGGCTTGTGAAATAATTTTGATGCGTTCCCAGGTTTGGAAACCACCATAAGATAATCCGGGTTTTGAGGAAAGAACATTCAGCCTGTAACTGAAGTGGGGATCTGGCTTTGACGGCTCAGCGGATCAAGTGAGGGTAGGCTGGTCTATAACAGCAGCTGTTTGAAGGCATGGTGGTGAAAGACATCCAGTGAGCTCTTGTTTACTTATTACTATAAATTATTTAAGGGAGGCATCTCTGTTCCATGGGATTGGAAGGAAAAACAGACAGAATTCAGAATGCAATGGACTAAACAAAATACACAACATGTGAGCTTACAGTGAGATCAAATTCTGACCTTCTTGATATTGAGCAGCTGGCCATGGAAGGACCTAGAGACCTAGGGAAGTTTCTGCAGGCTTAAGGGGTAGATGAGAAAATGCTATTAAGCTTTTCCCAGGATATACATGTTCAATATCATCTTCCCTTCTTTGCCTTTTGTTTCAGAGCAGACCGATGTGAACAATCATTTGTATGCCCCGGCATGGAAGTTGCAATTCTATGGCCTTTGGTGGAGTAACCTCTTTGCTATGACGATCGTCAGAAATTGCTTTTGAACATCTCCCTGAGGGACTTCGGATTTCTATACAGGGATTTAGAAAGCCTGAGAGGGTCATTCCCGCCTTTACAAGAAAAAAGGCCAGACAAAATGCATGTACCTAAATCCTCTTGAGAGCCGAGTAGCGGGATAACCAGTTAACCTGAAATCAGAGACAGGCTTCCTGCAGATAGGATGTAAGCACTTGTTTACTTAGGGCAGAAGTTCCTAGAAGCTGGCGTGAAAAATTCACCTAGAATCCGTGGAGGCTGAGCGCGGACTGGTGATAGAACATGATGACCCCCGGAGCTACAGATATAAGGCAAATTTTTTTCCATGAGCCCCACTTGCTGAGTGTTCTGAGGGAGCCTCCTTCATGGCGAAAGCCTCAGGAAGAGCGATAGCAGCCACTGTGGAAAGGGCAGGAGACCCGGCCCAAGACTTTTCCACCTGAATCCTTTGTGGAACAAAAGCTTTAACCTATTCAGGGAAGGGCCATGACACTGCTGTCCGTAGCAAATCTATCACAGCTGAGGGAAGGGCCCAGAGAAGAATAAACCTACACCCCTGAGGGAAGAGCAGCAATGGCTACAGGGCCCTGAATTATACGTGGGGGAGCGACTGGAGCACGCAGAGGGGACACAGGCCTTCAAACTGAGATTTCATCAAAGCAACAAATACGCCACTCCCAGGCGTTCTTCCAGTCCTCTAACAAGTGTCAAGTAACGAGTCATAGTGGAATACTGCCCGAAGAGTTGTGAGACCGTGAAGACCCTCACAGTTTAGGAAGACCAGCTAAAGCTGATGTGACATTGAAAAAGTCCCGCTCACAAACCAGTCTTCAGCCTCAACACAAGGTATCGCTAGAGGAGTTTGAAGTTCCCGGACTAGATTAACTCAAACTTCCATGCTAAAGGTTTGGCAAAAGAAAAGGCGGAAAAGGCATGCCCATTTCCAGGCACAAAAATGATTGACGTTGGTGTGTACCGCACAAGATGTCTGAGTTTCAGCTCAACGTCAGGAGGCATACAAAGGGAAAGAAGAGAAAACCCATGAAACAGAAAAATCGACGGAATGGGATTCATAGAAGACACAGAGGTTGGAAATACCTGCCACAGTATCTGAATAGCCATGAATAGTATGCGAAAGGCCCCAGTGGGAAAGGTGGCCGACATGCATACTTAGGTGGGAGATTTCCACATAGAGATCAAAACTGTAAGAACGAGGGGGAGACTCTTGAATGCTGAGAACAAACTGAGGGCTGATGGGGGTGGGGGGGATGGAAAGGGGGAAGATGGGCATGGAGGAGGGCACTTGTGCGGATGAGCACTGGGTGTTATATGGAAACCAACTTGACAATAATCTATTAAAAAAAAAAACGAGGGACACCCGGGCGGCTCAGTCAGTTAAGCGCTATACTTCAGCTCAGGTCATGATCTCACGGTTCATGGGTTTGAGTCTTGGGATGGGCTCTGTGCTGGTGGCAAAGGGCCTGCTTGAGATTCTCTTTCTCTTCCTCTCTCTCTGCCCCTCCCTGACTCGTGCTTTCTCTCTTTCTCTCTCTCTCTCTCAAAATAAATGAACTGGAGAAAAAAAACCTGTAAGAATGAGTCAAATGAAAAACACAGTAAGAGAGGTGAAGAATATCTTTGACTGGCTCATTAGTAGACCTGACACAGCCAAGCAAAGAAGCAGTGAATCTGAAGGTCGGCCAATAAAAATGATCAAAACTGAAACACAAAGAGACACATTAAATGAAAATAAAGAAAACAGAACAGAATCCAAGAACTATGGAGCAACAGCAGACAGTCTAATATACACACAATTGGAATCCCAAAAAGAAAAGAAAAAGAGAATAGGATAGAAGAAATACTTGAAAAAATAATTGCTGGATGCCTGGGTGGCTCAGTTGGTTAAGCGTCCGACTTCAGCTCAGGTCATGATATCACGGTTTGTGGGTTCCAGTCCCGCGTCGGTTCCATGCCAGCAGTGTGGAGTCTGCTTGGGATTTTCTTTTCGCTCTATGCCCCTCCCCCACTCTCAAAAATGAATGAACTTTTTTTTTTTAAAAAAAGAAAGAATTGCTAAGAATTTTCAAGAGTGAATGACAAACGCTACGTAACAGAGAGCAGAAGCCGGGAATAAGAAAGACAAACATCAAAAAACAAACAAACAAAAAACACCCCAAAACCCCCAAGCTCTCCCCAAGCACCCATCAAAGCATAAAATCATCAACCTGCTGAAAACAAAATGCGACGAGAAAATCTTGAGACATCCAGAGGAAAAAAGGATACATTGCATACACTGAGGAGGAAGCGTGAGGATTGCCAGAGACTTCTAGTGAGTGGCACCTTAAAAGCATGGAAAGAAAAGCAAATTTTTCAACCCAGAATCTTTAAAGCCCACAAAACTCCTTTTCAGAAATGAAAGAGAAATAAACACTTTCTCAGACAAACAAAACATAAGCACCACTCTACCAGAAAAGTTCAAAGGAGTTCTTCAGGCAGAAGGAATATGGTTACCAGGTAAAAACTTAGCTAGACACAAAGGAGAGCATTTGAAATGTAAGAGATTAAAGTAAAAGGAAATGTGGGTTTTCTCTTCTTTAAAATTGCTCTAATAAAAGTGACTGATTAAAGCAAACTTGGGTTTATGTCATGTGTGAACGTAACGTAAAATGAATGACAATGTAGAGCAAAGAATAAGAGAAGAATTGGGAGTCTACTACTTGAGGTTTGTATGCTATACATAAAGTGATGTGCTATTTGAAAGTGATTCCCTTTTTTAAAAAATGTTTAATGTTTATTTATTTATTCATTTTTTTTTTTTTGAGAGAGAGAGAGAGACAGAGCATGAGCAGGGGAGGGTTAGAGACAGAGGGAGACACAAAATCCGAAGCAGGCTCCAGGCCCCAGGTTCCAGCTGTCAGCACACAGCCAGATGCAAGTCTCGAACTCACGAACTGTGAGATCATTACTTGAGCTGAAGTCCTGTGCTTAACCGATTGAGTTGCCCCTGAAGGTAATTCTGATTTCTTGGTGATGTGTATTGTAAGCCTTGGAGTAAGACAACATATTTTATAAGGTATAAGTAATAAATTCATAGTGGAGATAAAATGGAAGAACAAAAAGCTCACTTAAAAATATGGAATTATGCAGCCCCTCTGGAAAACAGTGGGGAGGTTCCTCAAAAAATTAACACTAAAACTCCCCTACAACCCAGCAATAGCACTGGTAGGAATTTACCCAAGGGATACAGGATGATGCATGGGGCACATGGACCCCAATGCTCATAGCAGCACTCTCAACAATAGCCAAATCATGGAAAGAGCCTAAGTGTCCATCAACGGACAAATGGATCAAGAAGCTGTGGTTCATCTATACAATGGAATCCTACATGGCAATGAGAAACAATGAAATCTGGCCATGTGTAGCAACATGGATGGACCTTGAGGGTGTTATGCTGAGCGAAATAAGTCAGGCAGAAATGGACAGATACCATATGTTTGCACGTATGGGAGGATTAGGAGGAAGCTAACGGAGGACCATGGGGGAGAAGAAGGAGAAAAATAGTAGGGGAGAGGGAGGGAGGCAAACCATGAGAGACTCTTGAATGCCGAGAACAAACTGAGGGCTGATGGGGGTCGGAGGGAGGCAAGGGGGGTGATGGGCATGGAGGAGGGCACTTGTGGGGATGAGCACTGGGTGTTATATGGAAACCAACTTGACAATAAACTATTTAAGGAAAAAATATGGAATTAATATAGGAGAAGGCAGAAAAATAAGAAAAAGGAAGCAAAGAACAAATGGAACAAGTAGAAACCAGCTAGCCAGATGGTAGATTTTAATCCAACCACACCAATAATCACTTTCAATGTGAATGGTCTACATGCACCAAATGAAAGAGTGATTGCCATCTTGGATTTAAAAAAAAACAGCAAGACCCAACTATATGCTGCTATAATAAATCCAGTTAAAATAAAAGGATACGGTTAAGTTAAAATAAAAAGATGTTGGGGCGCCTGGGTGGCTTAGTCGGTTGAGCGTACGACTTTCGCTTAGGTCATGATCTCGCGGTTCGTGGTTCGGCCTCGTCGGGCTCTGTGCTGACTGCCGGCTCAGAGCCTGGAGCCTGTTTCAATCTGTGGCTCCCTCTCTCTCTGACCCTCCCCTGCTCACGCTGTCTCTCTCTCTCTCCTAGAAATAAATAAAACATTAAAAAAAAAGATGGAAAATGATGTATAATGTAAACACTACAAATAAAGATGCTGGGCAGCTATGTCACTATCAAAGTAAACCTCAGAGCAAGGAATATCAGAGATAAAGAGTGGTATCATGTAATAATAAAAGAGTAAATTCTTTTTTTTAATATTTATTTCTGAGACAGAAACAGAGTGCAAACAGGGGAGGGGCAGAGAAAGAGGGAGACACAGAATCTGAAGCAGCCTCCAGGCTCTGAGCAGTCAGCACAGAGCCCGACACAGGGCTCGAACCCACAGACTGTGAGATAATGACCTGAGCTGAAGTCGGACACTCAACCATGACCTGAGCCAAAGTTGGACGCTCAACTGACTGAGCCAGCCAGGCGCCCCACTCTATGTGCATTTTAGAGCTAGACCATTAAGTAAATATTTTGTAGATAATGAGAGTCGGGTTTCGCTGTTGGAGAAATACAGTGATAGGAAGAAGGAAAGCGGGAAGGCTAGAATGGATTCTACCACGCTGGATTAGGGTCACAACTATCAGCATGAACTCATGGCTTTTAAATATATATATGGAGAAATAGACCCAGAAATAGAGAACTGCATGTGTGCATGGGTTGATACACATACGTATATTTCTTAGTTGTGTCCACTGAGAGGGGCTAGGAGCAGTGACTCACCCTTGCTCCCAGATCTTGGTTTCTAAGGCATCATTTTTCCAATAAGAGGAGCAAGGGCTTCTTGAAGAAGTTGTTGATTCCAGGGCTGCGAAAAGCAAAACAAAAGATGAGCTTGGAGCAACTTATGTGCCAGAAAATGAGGAAGTTCTTTATAAAGTACGGGCCTCGTCAAAAGAGCATAGGGACCAACCTGAAAAAACTCCTAATGGCCAAAGCTGCAGCAAGTTGGGCCATAACATGAACAACAGTGCTGTTGAAATATAAACCACAGGATAAAATACTAAATATAGTCGTAAGTCCAGACTGATGTAAATGAATGATGGAATAAACAAATGAATAGGGAGAAGAGATAGCTCTTCCTTACAGAAGAATTACAAGTAATATACGTGGACGGAGAGGCGCCCGGGTGGCTCAGTCAGTTGGGTGTCTGACTTCGGCTCAGGTCATGATCTCACGGTCTGTGGGTTCGAGTCCCGCATCCGGCTCTGTGCTGACAGCTCAGAGCCTGGAGCCTGCTTCCGATTCTGTGTCTCCCTCTCTCTCTGCCCCTCCCCTGCTCATGCTCTGTCTCTGTCTCTCTCAAAAATAAATATTAAAAAAAATTTTTTAAAGTATTTATTCAAAGAGATTTAACTATAAGGAGAAAAATGATAATTGTACAGTACAGAAACTCAATCAATGTGATGTGATTAAGGTTAACATCATCAGTCGTAAGACACACCTCTGTCGAGTACCCATTGGCATGATGTACTGAGGGGAGCACAGCACCGCTCCTGTGAGAATCTTGGTCAAAATGCATATTCTGAATATAACTGTGAGAAAACATCAGAAAAACCCAAACTGTGGGACATTCTACAAACTAACTGATACTTCTCAAAAGTGTCAAGGGATGATCTCATGGTTTGTGAGTTTGAGCCCCGCGTCGGGCTCTGGGCTGACAGTGCAGAGCCTGGAGCCTGCTTCGGATTCTGCATCTCCCTCTCTCTCTGCCCCTCCCCTGCTCGCACTCTGTATCCCAAAAAGTAAATAAAGATTAAAAAATAATTTTTTTAAGTGTCAAGGGAATGCGGCACCTGGGTGGCTCAGTTGGTTGAGTGTCTGACTTCAGCTCAGGTCACGATCTCAGTGTTCGTGAGTTTGAGCCCCTCATCGGGCTCCCTGTTGTCAGCTCAGAGCCTGCTTTGGAATCTCTGTCCCTCTCTCTCTCTCTCTGCCCTTCCCCTGTTCACTGTCTCTCTCCCTCTCTCTCTCTCTCTCAAAAATGAATAAACATTTTTAAAAAAGTGTCAAGGGAAGACATGGAAAGAGTGAAGAAATGTCAACAGATTGGAGGAGACTAAATGAAATTTGGGACACTCTTTTGTATCCCGGCACTGAAAATCTTCATTAGTGACAGACCTGGTAAGATAGAAATAAAGTGTGTAATTTAGTTAACATTATTAATTTTTTAATGTTTATTTCTGAGAGAGAGAGAGAGATAAAGTGCAAGCAGGGGAGGGGCAGAGAGAGAGGGAGAAACAGAATCGGAAGCAGGCTCCAGGCTCTGGGCTCTCAGCACAGCTCCAGAGGCAGGGCTCGAACTCACAACCTGTGAGATCATGACCTGAGCTGAAGTCAGATGCTTAACTGACTGACCCACCCAGGAACCCCTACTCTGCTTATTTTTTATTTTGTATTTTTAAGTTTATTATTATTTTTGAGAGAGAGAGAGCACGCGCACATGCGTGCATGAGTGGGGGAGGGGCAGAGAGAGAGGGAGACACAGAATCAGGCTCCAGGCTCTGAGCTGTCAGCACAGAGCCTGACATGGGTATAAACTCAGGAACCGCGAGATCATGACCCGAGCCCAAGTCAGACGCTCAATCCACTGACCCTCCCAGGCTCCCCAAGTAATTGAGTTAATATTATTGTGGCAATGTGCACATCTTGATTTTGGTGATTGTGCTATTGTGATGTAAGAAGTTAACATTCTGGAAGCTGGATGAAGAGCATATGGGGATTCTTTCTACTATTTTTTTTTTTTTTGGAACGTGTCTCTTTAATCTAAAATTATTTCTCTATATCTAAATTTAAAGGAAGAAGTTAAAAAAACGTTTCTCTGAATGAGTCCAGAGGCGGCCGAGACACAAGAAGGAAAGAAAATCACCACAAAACAAAAATTTTCTTTTGGGGGTTGGGGAACAGAGCGTGCCAGAGAGAAGGGCTTCTGGAATTACTGAACGGCTTCCTTCCACACCTGAGTTTACCTTCGGTCGAAGGACTTGGCTCCTGGAACAGCGAGGGTAAATCAACATTGCACCATGTAATTGTCCTTGAACAGGCTGATAGAGTTTGAGGCCGGCAGCCTATCGTGTCGCCGGCCAGAGCCGATTAGCAAAATTATTGGTAGAATATATTTTAATAAGCTCTTCTAGAAGGCTTAAAGCGGAAGTTCTTTGTGTTGATTGAATACATTTGATTAGCATGCCTTCCAGGGAATCTGGGAGCCCGTGGAAAACTAATGTCCAAAACCAGCAGCAACAAGCAGCCATGTACATTTCAGCCAAATGGAAGAGAGTTCAGTGACCTCTACACTGAATGGGTGATGATGAAGGGAAACACAAAGAAAATAGAAGGAAGTCATTTGTTTCACAATTAAAATCAATGTCTATGAGCGGGCGCCTGGGTGGCTCAGTCAGTTGAGCCTCCGACTCTTGATTTCGGCTCAGGTCACGTTCTCACGATTCGTGAGTTCCAGCCCAGAATCAGGCTCTGCACTGACAGCACAGAGCCTGCTTGGGATTCGCTCTCTCCTTCTCTCTCTGCCCTTCCCCCTCTCATGCTTGCATGTGCTCACTTTCTCTCTCAAAATACATATACTTAAAAAATATTTTAGGTGAAGAGCAAATATTTATAGTGTCTAGTGTGTGCATGGCACCCAATAATTAACGTGTGTAGCACTCTACCAGCCACCAAGTTCTGACCTTAATCATTGCATTTGATCCTCACAAAAACCCGTTGAAGTGCACAAGGCATTGTCGGGTCTTCCCAAGTGAGAAATGGTCTCCTATAAGTAAGTGACTTTGCCAAGGTCACACAATACATGGCCAGGCCGGGACTTGAGTGCTGGCCTTCCGCTTCCTAGCTCCTTTCGAGAATTCTATTTTTAAAATAAAAATAACTTTCCATCTGCACCTCCCGATGAAGACCGAGCAAGTATACCAGAGATCTGGATTCGTCTAAAATTTGAAAATTTGTTTTAAATGTTCTGCACTGGACAGAATCCAGAATGTTTCAAAAGACACATTCCCTCCCCCCGCCTTAAATGTTTAAATGCATGTCCTTAAGGATAAATTAAATCCATATGCTTCTGATCAATTTGCATTTACTGTAATTCATTAAAATACTGCTTTGGAAGTTATTGAGCACTCCAGCGCATTTTGCATCTTGCTCCAAGTATTGCAAAAAGTCCTACTGATGGTCTTAAAATCAATGTAGTCTTTGGCAGACATACAGACTCAGTCCATTTATTTTCAGGAAGGTGACCCTTGGGCGAGTGTAGCAGATTTGAACTTCATCCTGTTTCTCAGGCTTCTTAGTCTTAGAGTGGAGAGAGGAGTGTCCCACACAGGAGTGGGAAAGCCATTTGCCCTTCAAACGTTCAAAGTTCAACTGAAGGGCGCCTGGTTGGCTCAGTTGGTTGAGTGTCTGACTCCCGATTTTGGCTCAAGTCATGGTTTGTGGTCGTGGGATGGAGCTTCACGTCGGGTCCCACATCAGACTCTACAAGGAGCATGAAACCTGCTTGGGATTCTCTCTCTGCCCCCACCGCCTCTCTCCCCTGCTTGTGCTCTCTCTCTCTCTAAAAAAAAGAAATTTAAAAAAAAATGATGGTTTAAAAAAAAACGAAGTTCAATTGAAAAGGAAGTCAATACATTTCACATCTTTAGCACGTCTAAGTGTACAAAATCCAACCACGTTTTGTCCGTCCATCCATCCATCCATCCATCCAATCATCCATTCACCCATCCAGGTATTCAGTCATTCAAATAACATTTACTGGCATCCTACTATGAATCAGGCATTGTAGAAGTTTCCAAGAGAAAAATAAGTAAATAGTTTTCACTTCATATTTTACAGCAAATACTATAGGATCCTAAGAACAACTTTACAATTTATATAGATCATTTTATTCAGTCTTCATAGAAATGGATAGAGGGGGCTCCGAAAGTTTCAGCAAATTGCCTGTGATTCCGGGTGATTTCTAACACACAACAGGTACTATGTTAATACTTGTTGAATTGAAATGAGTGAGCAACAGGTGTGGTGTTGTCTTTGGGTCTGTTGTGGTTAGGATGTCAGAGTGTAAGGATAGGGCAGTGGTAAGAACATGGGCCTCAGAGCCATATGAGGCCTGGGTTTCAATCTCATTTCCATTACTCAATAACTGTGTGTATCTGTCAGGGTCCCAGCGGGAAACAGATGGCACGCTCAAATTAGGATAATCTCAGGAAGGCTCGAAAAAGGAGCCATTTATGAAGGTGTGGGAAGGGACAGGGATGCCACGTGGGTGGTGCATTAATGGCGTGGCTGTTACTAGTCCTAGGCCTGAATGAATGAGAGAAGGACGTGGCTATGATCACCCACAGCGGGACATCTGACGGGAAGTGTGACCTCAATTGAGGGCCACAGCCAGCCTGAAACTCCTCCGAAGGAGGAACGCCAAGGAATAACTACCCTGATTTCATTCACCATATCGTGCCAGGACACCCACTGGCTGAACCCATGTGGGCAAAGCAACCTTTGATGTGGTCATAGAGGTCAGCCTTCGGGGCAGAGAACAAGTGGGGAGTGGATCCTAAGAGGCAAGTGGAAGACATCTCACGTTGTGCGCGATGTTGGGAAATCATTTCCTTTCCTTTACTTCATGACCGTCCCCTTTTCAATGGATATGAAGAAATCTACCTTGAGAGGTGGTTGGAGAGGATTAAATGGGATCGCGTGTATGCACCTTTGAGCATAGTACCTTGCACCAGAACTCACTTGTGATTCTTCTTTCCCTGGACTTGGGTGCCCAAAGCTGGCGGTCCCAGCATCTCAGAATAACCCAACACCCAGTCAGTCGTAGTCTCTGAGATCCAGTCCTTAGTTTTGTAGAATTGTGCTTGCCGTGCTTTGGGGACATGGAGCTGAGAGTGAGGAGGTGAGCCCTAGAGGCAGCTGAAGGAGAAATATAAGATGGAAAGGATGACAGGGTGTGTGGCCTGTGAGCTGGAAACAACAGAGGGAGCTGGCAGAGAGTGACCAGCGGGTGTGGGGGAGACAGGTAGGAATGGGCACTTCTGACATGCTGAGGCAGGAGCAGACCTTCACTGGAGAGCATCATAATCTTCCCACTTCCAAGTGCAGCTGATCCAATCCTGTTTCTGAGTGTCTGAGTGGGGCCCAAGAATATGTGATTATGCCCCTTCCCCCCAGATGGCCCTGCTGTGGGATGGGTCTTCGACACGAATGTGAAGAGAGAAAGGTCTTGAAGGCTGCTATCAAGGAGGACCCCTCAGGGCCTGGGTACAGCCTTTCCTGAATCTCATCCAGTGCAGTTGGTCAGCTTCTTCCTCAGGGCTACATCAAAGTCTGATTCCAATTTTGACAAGAGTAGATCAGTCGAACATACAAGCTTCCAGAAACGACATGAACCAATCTCAACATCCACATGTCCACAGTATCCACCATTAGACCTGATTTGGACACAAGGTAAAACCAAAGCCCAAAGCCAAGTGGCTTCTCCCAGAGCCATGCTGCTAATTTAGATTGGAGGCAATAGTGGACGAGCTTTTCTAACCAGAGAATTTCTTATGGCTTTCGTCACACACTGGTAGGTTAATATCTTCTGAAACACGTAAGGAGAATAGGGCAGAAGTAGCTCTTGCCTCCAGTACCAGTGTGGTAGTGTGGTAGGGGGGATTGGAGCCAAACAAAGCTGGGTTTGAATCCTTATTCTACCATGTATCGGTTGTGTGAATGGGAAGATGTCACGTGACCTTCTGAACCTCATGTCCTTCTCTGCAAACGAAGATACTGCCAAATATTTTACCTGATTATTATGAGGATTAATCAAGAGCATGTAGGTAACTTCCTGGCATTGAGTGACATTCAAAAAATTACAATTCCTATTGTTTCCAGCTTCATAAGATGGTTTTCTTATGATTTGAAATTTCTACAACATATATGTGCATTTTTTAAGTGGACCCAAAGAACTTTGTTTTTTTGGGTTAAATCCCTCACAGATGAAGAGAATTTTTTTAATGTAATTTATTGCCAAGTTGGCTAACATACAGTGTATCCTGTGTGCTCTTGGTTTTGGGGGTGGATTCCCTTGGTTCATCGCTTACATACAACACCCAGTGCTCATTCCAACAAGCACCCTCCTCAATCGAATGAAGATAATCTAATATGTTATCAGTTTCCATTGCTAACACACTTTATCATTTTGGAGATTAAACTCTGGATCCTCCAACTTAAGAAGTACAGGGGCGCCTGGGTGACTCAGTTGGTTAAGCATCCGACTTTGGCTCAGCTCATGATCTTGCAGCTCATGAGTTTCAGCCCTGGGTTGGACTCTGTGCTGACAGCTCAGAGCCTGGGGCCTGCTTTGGATTCTGTGTCTCCCGCTCTCTGTGTCCCTCCCCCATTCACACTCTGTCTCTCTCTGTCTCTGTCTCTCTCAAAAATAAATATTAAAAAATTTTAAAAAGTTATGAAAGCTATGAATGAAGACTTCATTCAGAAGACTTCAGTAGGATTTGCTTTCCCATGTAGGGTTCATCATACTAGATTTATAAGGCGTGCACAGCTTCTAAAGATTCTTTTTTTAATTTAAAAAACTTTAATTAAAAAATATTTAAAAATTTTAAAGATTTGTTTAAAAAATTTTTTTAATGCTTATTTATTTTCAGAGAGACAGAGTGTGAGCAGAGGAGAGACAGAGAGGAAGGGAGACACAATCAGAAACAGGCTCCAGGCTCTGAGCAATCAGCACAGAGCCTGACTTGGGGCTCGAACTCAGGAGCTGTGAGATCATGACCTGAGCCGAAGTCAGACGCTCAACTGACTGAGCCACTCAGGTGTCTTTGGTCTGTTTAAATCTTATGCTCAAATGTATTAGGATTTCTCCCCCTATAATTAGGTTTGAGAGGTTTTTACTCTGATGGGAACAATTAACTTGATGGGCGGGATCTTTTTCACAATGTATGTCAAATCATCATGTTGTATACCTTAAGTATCTTATAATTTTATTGTCAGTTATACATCGATAAAGCTGAAACGCTTTCTCCTGATTAGTCTGGCTAGAGGTTTATCAATTTTATGGATCCTCTCATAACTGACTGTTTTGTTGTTGATTTATTTCCTTTCTTCTACTTACTTTGAGCTTAATTTCTTCTTTTTCTAATTTCTCAAGGTCGAAGCTAATGTCGTATATTGGAGACCATTCTTCTTTCTCAAATATACGACTTAATGCAAAACAAATTCCCCAAAGTATTGCTTAAACTGCATCTCACAAATTTTGATATGTTATGTCTTTAATTTAGTTCAAAATATGTTCTGATTTCACTTTTGATTTCATCTTTGACTCATGGATTATTTAAAAGTGTAGTATTCAGTTTCCACATATTTGGACAATTTTCCAGATATTCTATTATTGAGTTCTGATTTAATTCCATTGCGGTCAGAGAATATACTTTGTATTACTTTATTCCTTTTATTATGACTTTTTTTTTCGCAGAATGCAGTCTATTTCAGTAAATGTTTTATGTGTGATTGGAAAGAATGTGTATTTTCATAGTGTTGGATGGAATGTTCTATAAATGTAATCATGTCAAGTTAGTTGATAGTGTTGATCAAGTACACTATATTCTTCCTGATATTTGGTTTATTACTTCTATCAATTATTGAAAGAAGAATATGAAAGTATTAGACTATAATTGTTGATTTGTCTATTTCTGTTTGTGACTCTGTCAGGTTTTCCTTCATGTATTTTAAAGCTCTATTATTAGATATATATTTAGAGCTGCTATGTCTTCTTGATGAGTTGACCATTTTATCATTTCAAAATGACACTTTTAATCTCTGGTAATATTCTTTCCTCTGAAATCCACCTTGACTTTAGTATAGCTGTTCTAGTTTTCTTTTGCTTGTTGCTACGATAGATATTTGTCAGTTCTTTTACTATTTGTGCCTTCTTAGTGAAATCATTTCTTACAGGTAGTATCTAATTGGGTTTTCCCTTTTTATTCAATCTGACAACTCTGTTTTTTTAACTGAGGTATTTCAAACTGTTAGATTTCTTTTTCTTTTTTTTTTAAATTTATTTATTTTGAGAGAGAGACAGGAGAGAGTGTGTGGGGAAAGGGCAGAGGGAGAGAGAGAGAGAGAGAGAGAATCCAAAGCAGGTTCTGCTCGGCTGGCCAGCCCACAGCCCGACACGGGGCTTAAACCCACAAATGTGAGATCATGACCTGAGCTGAAATCGAATTGGGTGCTTAACCGACTGGGCCACCCAGGCGCTCCAAACTTTCAATATTCAGTGTAGTTATGGATACACTTAGGTTTAATGCTACCAACCTGTGTTTTCCTCCTATTTGTTTCATCTTCTCTTTGTTCCCTTTTCTCTTATTTTCTACCTTCTTTTGGGGTGTCTGAACTTTTTTTTATTGTTCTATTTTATTTCCTCTGATGGCTTATTAGGTATAACCTTTTTTTTGTTATTTTAGTGGTTACGTTAGGGTAACAGTGTGCATTTTTAATTGATCACACCCTACTTTCTAGCAATATTGTACCATTTCTAGAGTATAAGAACCTTATAATATTATGCTTCTATTTTCCCTTCCTAACCTTTGTACTGTTGTCATATAGTCAGTCCTCTTTTATATATGTTGCAAATCATGTCTCCATTTTTTATTATTCATGTTTAAATAGTCAGCTATATTTTAAAGAGATTTAAATAAGAAAACACTGTATATGTTTACCCATGTATTTACCATTCCTTTGTGTAGATTCATATTTGCGTCTGACGATTTTCCTTCTGTCTGATGGACATACTTTAACGTTTCTTGCAGTGTGGGTTTGCTGGTGACGAATTGTCTTATCTTTTGTGTGTCTGAAAAGCCTCTTTTTCCTTTGTTTTTGAAAGACATTTTCACCAGGAATAGCTTTCTTGGCTAACAGTCATGCCTTGTTCTTTCTTTAGCTCCTTTTTTGAATTTCCTTTTTCTAAAAAATTTTCTCTCTGTGTTGCAGTTTGAATAATTTTATTGTTATGTTTTCAAGTTCACGGATTTTTTTCTTTTGTGATGTCTATCTGACATTAATCCCATCCAGTGAATATTTTCATCTCACACATTGTAATATCCAATTACCTCTAAAAATCCAATTACCTCTTATAAAGTGTTATTTCATACAATAACGCTGGTAGAGGCTTTATATGGGCTTTTGAAACATCCTTCCAAAACCTGCTTTTCTTTTGGAACATATGGAATACAGTCACACAGTTACAAACTGTTGTAATACACGTTGCTACTATTTTGACATCTGTATCGATTCTGTGTCCTTTTTGATACAGTGAGCTTTCTCCTCATGTTGGGTCATAATTTCCTGATCATTTTTGGCCATTTTATATTTGATGCCAGCCATTGTGAATTCAACCTCTTTGCGTGCCAGATAGCTTTGGATCCTAAAATTATCGCTGGGCTTCATTCAGGTATGCAGTTAAGTTACTTGGAAACGAGTGGATTCTTTTGGGTCTTGCTTTTAAGATTTGATAGTCAGGACCAAGGATGTGTTTATCCTACAGCTAATTTCCACCACGACTCTGGCAAGACTCTTTTCCAGACTTTAGCCAACACTCTATGAATCTTGAGGCTTGGCTGGAACAGGCACTATGACCGCTAATCATTTCAGGTGATTCTTTCACACGTACACACTGATCACTCCTCATCTGAGTACTTCCGGGAGACCAGCTGCAGATGCCCAGAGCTCTCTGTGTGTAGTTCTCTCCTCTCCAGTACCCCTTCGTGAGAACTCAGGCTGCTTTGATCTCCCAGAATCTCAGATTTGTCTCTTTAATTTGGGAAATCACTAGACTCTGCTCTCATCTCCTCTTTCTGAAGCATGGCCTGCAAAATTCTCAAAGCAGTAACCTGGGGAAATTATAGGGCTCACCTCCTTTGTTTCTCATCTCTCACATCTCTGTCCTTTGTTTGCTGATGTACAGTGTCTTACAAACTGTTATTTCATGCAACTTATCTATTTTTTTAGTTGTTTCAGTGCACAGGTAAAATGCTGGCCCCATTACACCATCTTGTCCTGAAACTGAAGTCTTTGGACAGTTCCTTTCATAATCTAAAAAGAAGAGTTTTGCTAGTCTTCTCTTTTTTCTTTTTAGTGGCTCTACATTTCCATTATCTTACTGAAATCCTAGCCGACCTGTTAATGGCAGTCTTTAGCCTCGAAATTTATTTATCTCTTTGGTTACTCTTCTTGCTCCTTGCTATTAAATCCTAGAACTCGAGTGACTGATGGAAGATAAGGCTTCAGGTGTTATTTGCCAAAAGGAAAACAGGAAAACAAAGGAAGGAACTCCTTCTCTGTATTGTTAATTGCTGTATGACAATGTACCACAGACTTTGTAGTGTAAAACAATGCACATTTATTATCTCACAATTTCTGAGGGTCAGGGACATGGGCATAACTTAGCTAGGTTCTGTGTTGTAGACTCTTTCACAAGGTTACCGTCAGGATGTCAGATAGGGTTGAGGTCTCATCTGGAGGCTTGACTGGAGAAGCATATGATTCCGAACCCATGTGGTTGTTGAGAGTATTTATTTCCTTAAGGAATGATGGGCCGAGGGCTCCCATTCTTTGCTGGCTATTGGTCAGAGGCTGTCTTAAAGTTTTCTGCCACCTCTCCACTGGGTAGCTCAAAATACGGCAGTTTATTTTACCAAACTGGGCAAGTCAGAGAGTCAGCAATATAGAAATTACAGAAATCACCGAAATGATATCCCATCATATGCTCTTTGTTAGAAATAGATCCTGTCTGCACTCAAGAACAAGGGAATACAGGAGCACCTGGGTGGCTCAGTCTGTTAAGCATCCGACTTTGGCTCTGGTCATGATCTCGTGATTTGTGAGTTTGAGCCCCGCATCCAGCTCTGTGCTGACAGCTCGGAGCCTGAAGGCTGCTTCGGATTCCATGTCTCCCTCTCTCTGCCCCTCCCCCACTCATGCTCTGTCTCTCTGTCTCTCTCTGTCTCTCTCTCTCTCTCAAAAATAAATAAACCTTAAAGATTATTTTAGGGCGCCTGGGTGGCTTAGTCGGTTAAGCGTCCGACTTTCGCTTAGGTCATGATCTCGCGGTTCGTGGTTCGAGCCCCGCGTCGGGCTCTGTGCTGACTGCCAGCTCAGAGCCTGGAGCCTGTTTCAGTCTGTGACTCCCTCTCTCTCAGACTCTCCCCTGCTCACGCTGTCTCTCTCTCTCTCTCTCTCCTAGAAATAAATAAAAATATTATAAAAAAAAAAAAGAAAAAAAGATTATTTTAAAAAAGAACAAAGGATTATACAGCAGCGTAAATAATAAGAGGTTGGGATTATTGAGGGTCATCTTAGAGTGTGCGCCCCACACTCCTTTTCTAGAAAAAGACAAGGTACAGGTTTCTTTAAAAACATATGTAGATTTTACATATACAGGTTCTGAAGCCTAGCATGTCATATCAGCAGAAAGCAGTGGACTGAATTAAAAACAAAAGGGCTAGAGATACAGCATTAAGAAATGCTGTTGGTGGGGGTGCCTGGGTGGCTCAGTCGATTAAGCATCTGGCTCTTGATTTCAGCTCAGGTCACCATCTCACAGTTAGTGAGTCTGAGCCCCACCTTGGGCTCTTTGCTGACAGTGAGGAGCCTGGTTGGGATTCTCTGTCTCACGCTCTCTCTGCCTTTCCCTCCCTCAATCTTGCCATCAGAAAACATTTAAACATATTTAAACTGCTTTAATCCTTATTGTATTCAACAAGCATGTACCAGGTATCTTCTTTATAGCAGGCTGTATGCTACATATAAGAGATAAAGTAGTGAGTAAGAGTCTGAGTCTTCTTCAATACATCTTGCTTAATATATCTATTGAGCATAATAGACAATTTGCCATTAAACTAATGTGGCCAGTGCTACCAAAGGGGATCCCCAAGGTGCCTGAAAGGCAAATAAGCAAGACAGCCAGTCACCCAGGGGTTGAGAAGCCCCAATAAACACCTGGAATTTGATAGCAGGCAGATGTTGCTTCATCAGCCCCTCCCCTCGGGTCAATACTGCATTGATCACAGAAGTTATGGCTACATGTCTAGAGCCTAGGACCATACTGGGCACCTAGTAGCCCTTTAATAACTATTTGTTGAATTAAATTGTAGAAACTGGAAGTTTGAGGATCCAGTACGATATATTCAGCAATGCCTATTAAAGTGTCAAATATAGGGGCACCTGGGTGGCTCAGTCAGTTAAGCGTCTGACTTCAGCTCAGGTCATGATCTCACAGTTCATGGGTTCAAGCCCTGAGTTAGGCTCTGAGCTGACAGCCTGCTTCGGATTCTGTATCTCCCTCTCTCTAGTCCTCCCCCGCTTATGCTCTGTCTCGCTCTCTCTGAAAAATAAAATAAACATGGGGAAAAAAGTGTCAAGTATAAACTGAGGGCTAGAACGTATGTTGACAAGCTTCCATGAACAGGAAAATTTGAGACCTCTGAGTCCATGAAACCCACATGTTCGCATTTGGCTTTCTCCAAGGGTTTGCCCGTCAAAATTCTTGTGAGTCCATGTAAATCGGTAGTTTCCATGGAAGCAAACAAACCCGAAGGGATGTGAAAACCACTAAGATGTCCTAGCGCTGCCGAGAGTGTGTTGATTACAGCATGTGAAGTCATATCTTCTTTGGGATTAAACGTTTCAGGAATCATTTATTCATGAGTCCGACACAATCGAACACCTAATGTGTAGCGGGTGGCATGCTGGGAATTAGGGATGCCAAACAAAACAAGCATGACACTTTCCTTAACAGGCCCGCTGTTTTGGTCAGGGTCCCCACGTACAGCTAGGCAGGGCTATCAAATGCCCTTGTACCCTAAATACTTGACAAAGGTGTTGTGCTGGCAAGCAGCTGCTCTAGGCCCCACCCCCATTATTAAAGCAAGAGTTCTTAATCTGTAGCTTATGACCTTGGGAGCCCATGAACTCCTAGCAATGTTATCCACAGTGGTATGTGTATTTTTCCAATGCTCTGGGACAGCCTTTGTCTGATGTTCATTGATCTATGAACCCCATAATGCTTAACATCATGGTATTTAAAGACTTTTCTTGGGGCGCCTGGGTGGCTCAGTTGGTTGGGCGACTGACTCTTGATTTCAGCTCAGGTCACGATCTCTGGTTGGGTTCCTAAGATCAAGCCCTGTGTTGGGCTCTGGGCTGACAGCAAAGCCTGCTTGGGATTCTTTCTCCCTCCCTCCTTCCCTGTCTCTCTCAATGAAAGTTAATAAACTTAAAAAGAAAGACTTTTCTAAGTCACTTCGAGTCTTCTGAATTAGGCAGGCCATAAATCATTCATGAAAAAACACTGATAAACAAATAGAAAAAATTACAGGCACAAGAAGTTACTTTCGTTTACATGTCTTTTTTCATCATCTAATGTCACACCAAGTATATAAATGACAATTCCACTAATTATTTAAATCTATTCATCCTCCAAGATTTATCTAGTAACTATAGCTATGTCCCGAGCAGACATACATCTGATAGTGCCTAGTCCTGTAGCATAGTATACGGAAAGAGAAGAAAAGGAGTCAAATATTTCTTGGATTCAAATCGCAGATCCAGGACCGGATCGTTGTGACCTCGGAGGCAAAGAACTTAACTTAGAATCTCAGGTTCCATATCTGTAAAATGTAATAATAAAACTATCGATTGTCTGGGTCTAGGGATAAGATGGAGAGTGACTTCCAATGGATGTGAGGGATCTTTTTTGGGGTGATGGAAAAATTCTAAAGTTGGGTTGTAGCGATAGTTGTACAACTCTTGAAGTGTACTTAAATATCATTCACTTGTACCTGGAAAACTGGTGAATTTTATAGTATGTAGTTATACTTCAAAAAAGCTGTTATTTAGGGACACCTGGGTGGCTCAGTCGGCTAAGCGTCCGACTTCGGCTCAGGTCATGATCTCATGGTTTGTGAGTTCGAGCCCCGCGTCAGGCTCTGTACTAACAGCTCAGAGCCTGGAGCCTGCTTCGGATTCTGTGTCTCCCTCTCTCTCTGCCCCTCCCCTGCTCATGCCCTGTCTCTCTCTGTCTCTCAGTAATAAATAAATGTTTTTTAAAAAAGCTGTTATTTAAAAAAAAATAGGAAAAAAGCTGAAGTTTTGTTTTTGTTTCTTTTACTCTCCATTTAAAAGGATTTTTCCCTCCCCTTGGGGGAGAACTTCATGGATTCGGTTCTAATATCAGCACTTTCCCTGGGAAGATAAAATTGGAGATTAAGCTCCAAGAATACGTGAGGGGAAATGTTTTGCAATAATGCAGGCTGAAATTCACATGTTCAATCATTCACTCGTCACGTTCGCATCGGGTTCCTGTGCTATGCTGAATTTTCGAAATCTGCCAGAGATGTTTAAATGGTACAAACAATTTTATATTCAACATCAGGTGTCATGACAAACCTGGCTAAGTTGTGTATTGCACACAAGCAAATTTCCGCTGTGATTCAAAACTCTTTATTGCCAAAGGTACACACGGGTCCACTGTTAGCTGTACTTCTGCTGAGATCTCGCAGGGCAACAGTGTTGCTAAGAGGCATATGCTTCAGGCTTGCCGAGGAGGAAAAAAGGAGAAAGACATTCTGCATAAAGGTGAACTTTGGGAGATTTATTTCCCTCTCAGCAATCTGTGGAAGGATACATTTTCTGATTCATATTCATTTGTATTAGTATTTTCCCCAAGAGCATATTTGCAAATATTTCCTTTGAACATTCGGTTTCATTCCCCTAATCTCCAAGCGGTCTTCGTTTTTAACCCTTGGCCCCATTGCAAGTATGTATTAACTTTTGACTCCTTTTTTACAATGCCTCCAATTGTATAGGTTTATTTTGGACACAAAGTGGGTGTGACTACCTCCTGAATGGAAGTGGATGGTTCCATGACCTTGGAAAAATTTATGCCTCCTGGGGTTATCTAAATGTGGATACACTTTTATGGTTTCCTTTGAAATGTATGTATTCTTTTTTTCTGCCTCCCCTCCCATTGCTCTGAGCACTAGGGTAAGGAATGGGGAAAGTCAAGTTCTGAAAACGCTTTTACATCTTTCATTATTGACTTTTTACATAATTTCCTTCCCCCCTCCCCCCCCCCCCACCAGGTGCAGGAATGCAGGTAGCTGCGGGCTCTACCAGGGTGTGGTCATAAGGTTAACTTGGAACACTGTTGAATTAAGCTATTCTGGGAGTCATTGTGAACAACAGTTTCTTGAATTATGGTTTCCTAAATTTGAGCTACCATCCGTTCATTGGGAGATCATCTGACTCAATAGGCTTTTTCCTAAGGATTGCAATTTTTGTGCATTCCCCGAAGTCCATTTCTGAAATAGACCTGTACTTTATTTTTTAAAGTTTATTTATTTAGTTTGAGAGAGAGAGAGAGAGCGAGCGGAGGCGGGGGGTGGGGGGGGGCGAGAGAGAATTCCAATCCCTGACTCGGGGCTCGAACTCATGATCATGACCTGAGCCAAAATCAAAAGTTGGGCACATAACCGACTGAGCCACCCCGGCACCCCTAGACCTGTACTTTTAAAAGTTAACTAAAAACAGGAACTCAAAAAAAAAAAAATTATAGCAGCCATGAAAAGTTGGAGTTGGTTTTTGTTTACACATTCTTTGAATTGCTTTATGGCACTTAACCATAAATAATTTCACTAGACGCTGAAATCTTTGGGGGGTAATCTCATAGGGTATTTCTTTAAAAAAATTTTTTTTAATGCTTTTTTATTTTTGAGAGAAAGACAAGAGTGTGAGCAGGGGAGAGACGAGAGAGGGAGAGACACAGAATCCGAAGCAGGCTCCCGGCTCTGAGCTGTCAGCAAGGAGTCCCATGTGGGGCTCAAACTCACAAGCCATAAGATCATGACCTGAGCTGACGGAGCCACCCAGGCACCCCTCACAGGCTGTTTCTGTTAGTTAGAAAAGACCCACAGGTTTGGTTTCTTTCTACCCCCGACGGTATAATCACCTGGTTAGTGCTTTGTGCTGACTTCTTCCCTATCCATGCACAGGCCTAATACTCCAAGTGGGGTGAGATGTGATTAGCATTCAAGATGGATTTTGTAAGGCACACTGTGGAAAACTGTTTACACCTGTAATCGAGTGTAATTACTAACATTAAAGTGGAAGCTTTTAAAAAGAGCTGCCTCTACTAATAATACCATAGAGCATTCAGGATTAGTTCACTCAGCCTAGTGTAATAATTAACGTGGAGAAGTATGTGTGTGGGGGGGGGTCTTTTCCTGATCCACTGTTATTTAAAACGCTTGTCAAACATTTGGGAGTTTGAAAGGACCCCTAAAGTCTTTTTGCCTTAAATGTTTTTTCTTAACAAAACAAAACAAAACAAAACAATAGGGGCGCCTGGGTGGCTCAGTCGGTTAAGCATCCAGCTTCGGCTCAGGTCCTGATCTCACGGTTCGTGGGTTCGAGCCCCGTGTCGGGTTCTGTGCTGACAGCTCGGAGCCTGGAGCCTGCTTCCGAGTCTGTGTCTGCCCCTCCCCAGCTCGTGCTCTGTCTCTCTGTGTCTCAAAAATAAATTATTAAAAAAATTTAAAAAAAACAATAGATTTTATTTGTAATCAAGAGAACACTGATCCATTTATGCCATTAAAAAAATATTTTATGTTACTTGATGCCCTGAATCACTTTCAAAATGTCCCTTACAAAGTCATAGTTTATCCAGAAAAGAAAATAAAGTAAATCCTGAAGTATTTGAGGTTTCTTTATACTTCCAAGTGATGGATTTGAGTAGGCTTTTAGCACAGTACAATTATCACTGGCCTTCGTACAACCATATCACTAAGTAACAAGTTCTCTGGCTGCAAATGCCTTTGTTCTAAAGAATTGTAAAATGAGAATATGATCTAATAAGGTAGTTATTCATTTACCACTTCCTGCTCCTCATCCCCAGCTTAGCACTCAAGGCCTGCGTGCATCCAATTTCAATTCCAACTCCTGCAAAAGAGGCTTGCTATAAAAAGAATTTCGAGTTAGCCCACGCTAATCTGATGCTACAGACAAATTCTCAAAAGGCCTCAAATAACTCAGCAATCAAGCAGGGCCTGTAATAGGCTCCTATATTTTAATTGGTTGAGTGGAGGTGAGTATCTAGTGAAAAGTGACTAAGTGGAGAAAAGGTCAAGAAGTGATTGAGTTTGGGGGTGCCTGGGTGGCTCAGTCGGTTAAGTGTCAGACTTCAATTCAGGTTGTGATCTCACAGTTTGTGGGTTCGAGCCCCTCATCGGGCTCCATGCCCACAGCTTGGAGCCTGGAGCCTGTTTCTGATTCTGTCTCCCTCTCTCTCTGCCCCTCCCCTGCTCATGGTGTGTGTCTCTCCCTCTCAAAAATAAACATTAAAAAAAATAAATAGGGGCGCCTGGGTGGCTCAGTCAGTTAAGCGTCCAACTTCGGCTCAGGTCATGATCTCACAGTTCACAAGTTCACACCTTGCATTGGGCTCTGTGCTGACGGCTCAGAGCCTGGAGCCTGCTTCCAATTCTGTGTCTTTCCCTCTCTCTGCCCCTCCCCTGCTCGTACTCTGTCTCTTTGTCTCTCTTTCCCTCTCTCTCAAAAATAAATAAACAGTAGGGGCGCCTGGGTGGCTTAGTAGGTTAAGCGTTGGAATTTCGCTCAGGTCATGATCTCGCGGTTCGTGGGTTCGAGCCCCGCGTTGGGCTCTGTGCTGACTGCCAGCTCAGAGCCTGGAGCCTGTTTCAGTCTGTGACTCCCTTTCTCTCTGACCCTCCCCTGCTCACTCTGTCTCTCTCGCTCTCCTAGAAATAAATTAAAAAAAAAAAACATTTAAAAAATAAATAAACAGTAAAAAAAAAAAGTGATCAAGCTTGCAGACTTCTGACTTCTTTAGTGAAAGACTAACTGGATTCTATTCGGTCTTCTATCACCCTTTTATGGACCTTCCTACTTGCCTCCTATTCCCTTAATTCTCACTATCTCTTCACCTTGAATTTGTCCTTTCAGCGTTTGGGTTTTCAAGCATTGCCTTGAGAGCTTGCATGGGTTGGTCCATTGTTCTCTCCAGGCAATACATTCATTCATCCACTCATTTGTGTTTATCAAGTACCCCTTCTGTTCTTGGCTCTGTACAAGGCACTAGGGAATCCACCTTGAGTAGGCCAGCTTCTGCCTAGAGAGATGAACAGTAGGACCCCGCAATTCTGAGGATCAAGTAGCTTACAAACTACAAAGACTGCATGTTGTAGTACGCACACCGGGCTTGGTTTGATTGCCAAAGAGGCACAGATACCTCGATTACTCTTTCGCAAATGTCTGTCCTCAAAGGAGAACAGTGGCTTTACGAGCAGAGAAGACCTTTAGTCTCTCCATCTGGGCATTCAGAGAAACTAGAACCCGTGAGCCTAGAACAAGTCTGAATTTTTTGCTAAGGTGCTGTGGTGTGGCTGGACCCCCATTGGGAAAGGTCAGCGCTTCTACTCCTGTGTTTGCCAAACTCTTCCCACAGTACTAACTTCTGCTTTTGTCGAGATATCTCTCGACCACAGGTGGGCAAGGCACACTTTTCCGGACAAAGGTTCTGAAATGGGCTTGAATTATACATTAGATTTACTCCAAGGTTGCTTTATGGCTGAGAACTCAGTCCCTGTTTTACTTCCCATCCCAAATTAGGTGCAGCTATGTCATCGTACCGAGCCTATTAGAGTATCTGCAATGAGGTTAAATGACGTCATGAAGATACCAAAAACAATATGTGAAAAAAATATATAGGGATATTCCATATTTGAGTATAAATTGCCTCCTACTATGAATTACCCAGGGAGAAATTCATGTCTCCTATGTGTCCCACTTTTAAAGAGTCCAAAAGTATAATTCAAACTTAAATCCAGAGATTAAGGGCTTTGCCATTTTCTCGTTCTGCCCATGGTCAGCCAGAAAGGTTCATAATGTCTGGGTAGAATTACCAATACCTTCACCACCATGGCCTGGGATGCCTTTCCTAAGAATGCATGTCTCTCTTTTGGGGAGCCTAGAAGTTAAATTAGCCTCTCTTGTAAAAGAGTCTAAGTGGGGGCACCTGGGTGGCTCAGTCGGTTTAAGCATCTGATTTCAGCTCAGGTCATGATCTCGCAGTTCATGAGTTTGAGCCCCCCTTCCGGTGAACAAGGGCCCTGCTTTCGGTGATCTCGTGCCCTGCTTCTCTCTCTCTCTCTCTCTCTCTTTCTGCCCCTCACTGACTTGTGCCCTCTCTCTCAAAATAACTAACTAACTAAGTAAATAAGAAATAAAAGAGTCAAAGTCATCAACACAATCACAGGACTTTGGCGGCAACACTGACTAAGATCACTAACAGTTAGCAATTCACGGTGCTTGAACAGTCTTCTCATACAAAACGAAATCCCATAATCTAATGCTGGCGCCATGTAGACATAATAGAAACTCGGTGGTGTCTGGAGGAAGAAGGAGGCAAAGGCATTCTTCTGGGGTTCAGCTTCTCTAAGACACCAGGCCATTTATACCAGGTGTCCAGTGCCTGTGACCTGTGGACCTGAACTCCCCTGGGGAAATGCCCATTTCAGAGGTGAACATCGACACTAGGTATTCATTGTAACTTCAGTGGGAAAGCCCTGGCCATACTCGAGATGGTCATGCTGGACATCGACGCCTTCTTGCAAAGTGTGGGCGTTTGAAATGATGCCAGTCACAGACTCCAGATCTCACTCAAATTGCTCTTTTTTCCCCAAACAGTATATTTGAGACCTCACGATTTCCGTTTTTTTCCTGGCCTTGTATGTCTGGTGTCCTGCACTGTATGTGCATGGTGTCTCCCCAGTGATAAGCTTTACTTCCTCCTGAGTGGGCATTTTTGAAAGGGTTTATTTATTTATTTAGAGAGAGAGAGTCGGGGAGGGGCCGAGAGAGGGGGAGAGAGAATCCCAAGCAGGCTCTGCCGCTGTCAGCGCAGAGCCCAACGTGGAGCTCCATTTCACAAGCCATGAGTCTGTGACCTGAGCCGAGATCAAGAGTCGGAAGCATAACCAACTGAGCCACCCGGGTGCCCCAAGTGGACATTTTTAATCATGTGAGACAATGGCTGTGGTTGTAGCAGGATTCTCGCACAGAGGATCGTGACACCGAGGCTTTTCTTTCTAGGAAGCAACTTTATTCACGTCGGCACCACTCAGTTGGGTTCGTACCCAAAGACCTGAGCTCCAAACATAGTTTTTTTTAAAATATGTTTTTTACTTCTGTGTCTCCCCTATATGGTAACACACAAACATGCTGTCTGATTAAGTGGTCTCATGTTACAAGGTCGTGAGGGTCGTTGTCACATACACGCATAGCCAGGTGACCTTGAGGTTTTTGTTTTTCTTTCCCTATGGAGGAGATCCTACCATATGGTCACTAACTTTTGCTGTGAGATCACAGAGGCTCAGGAAACCTGCCTCCAGCAGGTGTCTTCTTATAACCACATTTGTTTCAGCTGGAGACTTGCCCACAGCAGATTCTGAGCTGAAGGTGTGGTTGGTATTTCTGGAAACTTTGCCCCAGTGGACTTCACAAAGACCAGGACCTCCTAAAAACCCAGGCACGTGGATGTTGGAAACCTAGATCCCTGGTCCGACCTTGGCGATGACGGAACCCAGAACCAAATGGAAGCTGTGGGGTTGGCATGACACCTGACCCCATGGCCTTTGCACAATTCGTCCTTGGCCCTAAATCTGTAGGATGGGTTTTGGGGAAGCTGATCTGTTGCTGCTCACCTAAGCCTAACACTAACAGTTTAAAGCCCAAACCTTAAGGGTGTTTATCATGCTTACAACACATCTGCCTTGAAGCTTAAAAGCAGCAAATGTCTTTCTGTCTCATCCCACAGTGCTGCCCCAATATTCCTTTCGGGAATAAAAGATGATTCCCTCGGTCTTAAAAATGATATCAGTAGACAGCCCTCAACTGTCTGCCCCTATAGGGATTGCCTCGACTGAAGACAGTTGCTTTGTGACCCACACTCAATGACAGATTCCTGTCTTTAGGTCCAGCCCTCCTTACCCCAGTTCGGGACAGATGGAGCATCCTATCTTCAGAACTTCCTACAGGACTGGCTGAGGTTTGGGACCATGACCATAACCTCTCTCTTCCCGGTCCTTCGTCTTGCCCTTCTGCTCCCTCCCACCAGAGGTAATCCCCAAAGCACTCCCTCAGTGAACTCCCACAAGCCAATCTTCATCTCGGAGGCTGATTCCCAGGGAACAGACCCTCAGGACTGTTCGGGTGCATGCCTTACTTCCTGGCTAGAGTGACCCGGTGACAGCTGACATCATTGTCCCTGTTGTCTGAAGGCCCACCTCACCTTTGCCTCATCTCCTGATACACATGAACTGTCCTACCCGCAATGGAGATAACGGTCATTTCTCCAATACTCTTGAATTGCCATCTGTCTTGTCACTCGGTCTAATTTAAGCTTCTTCACACTCATCTATTTAACATGGAGGCCAGTTGTCAGCAAAACTGACGCTACCGGCCTCCACTATTAAAATGGGAGCTCTTGGTAAAAAGTACTCAGAGGCACAAACCACGTGGTACTGCCTTAGGGGCAAAGCATATATTCTCTATCTGGCCTGAGGGGGATGGCCAGTGAGGCAATAAGACAATAAGAGGAAAATCCTTCAGAAAAAAACACGTAAAAGGCAGAAAAAGATATCTGAATAACCCATCTTTTGAAGTGGCTTCTGAGCATGTGGACATTGCTCCAAGATCAACAAAAGGAAGTAGCTGAGAAATGAAACTAACACAGTGAATAGACAGTAGCACGATAACTCAACCATTAGACTCTTTTTTGCTGGTCAGTACCACCCTCCATCGGTGGGCAACTTCATACATCAGAGACAAATTCTGCGGACCGTTGGGCTCTGGGAGAATGGTCATTTCTTTCTCAGTAAAGGTGAGTTTTCACCTGTCTTTCTGAGGTGTCACCTGGTTCTGATCTTCAGGTAGTGTCTGCCCATGTCTGCTTTCACCAAACCTGTGCAGGCTTGTTAACGTTCTACGAGACTAATCTCGTGTAGGTTTGTCTTTCTGCAGATCAGGTATCAGACACACAGTGGTATTTCTGTAACTTGAGGAGGCTTTATGCCCCTACCTCTGCCTTTCTCTTATTTCCAGAAGGTAGGCATCCACCGTGATGCTCTTCAGCCTGTTGGTTTTAGTGGGGCTCACGTCATATTTGATTCCTGCCAGGCACCTCCGGTGACTTTTGGGACGTTCCTCACCGTCTCTCTCCTCCACCTTCTACCACACAGGGCATTATTTTTAGCTTTTCATTTTGAAATAATTTTGGACTTACAGGATAGTTGCAAAAAATAGTACAAAAAGCTCAGGTGTATGTTTCATCCACTCTCCTCGCATGTGAGTATCTTATATAAGCCCGGTACTATTATCCAGACCATGAAATTAACACTGGTACAATACGATTAACTAAGCAGAGCTCATGTGATTCTTACCAGTTTTCCCTCATGTGTGCTTTTTCTGTTCCGGGTGCCATATTGCATTTTGTTGTGTCTCTGTCTCCTCAAATCTATGACAGTTCCTTAACCTTTCCTTGCCTTTTGTGACCGTGAAACTTTTAAAGAGTACTGGTCCATTATTTTGTAGAACCCTTAATTTGGGTTGTTTTCTGATGTTTCCTTATTAGTTGGAGGTTATGCATTGTTGACGAGGATAGTCTAGCGGTTACATTGTGTCCTTCTCAGTGCATCGTATCAAGGGGCACATGATGCCAATACATTTTATCATTGCTGATGTCAACCTTGAGTCTTTGGTTAGGATGGTGTCTGCCACCTTTGTCTACTGTAAAGTTACTATTTTTCCTTTTGGAATTGATTGATACCTTGAGAGATATTTCTAGACTATGCTAATATCCTGTGTCTTCTCAAACTCACTAACTTTATAGAATCTATGGGTGGATCGCACCCACAGCTATTATTAGCGTAGTGGTTGCCACATGGTGATTTTGGTTTTCCCTCATCCTCTCTCCATTTTTAAATTGGAATTCTTCTATAAGGGAAAGCTTTCTATCCTTGGTTATTTATGCCTTTAATTATTTATTTTTACCAACATAGACTCATGGATATTTATTTTCTTCCGTGGGTTACAATCCAACACGATCATTATTTATTTATTTATTTTTTTCTCAAGTGGTTCCATCCCTGGCCATCAGGACCTTCTGCCGCTTGGCTCTCGTGTCCTTCTAATATACCCCCAATCCTTTCGGGAGCACTCCCTTATTTTCTGGCACAGCAACACGCTCCAGGCTCATCTTGTCATTTTCTTGCCCCTGCTCTGGAATCAGCACTTCTCCAAGGTGCCCTGGTTCTTTTCATCGGAGAATGGTGCTGAAGAAACCAGAATCTGGGTGATAACTGTGCTCATTGCTATTCAGGTATCACTGTTTCTAGGACTGCTTAATAGACAGAACTAGGAAATATATGTGTGTCTGTTAATTCATGTATACATATCTATCTATCTATCTATGATCTATCTATTTATCTAGCTAATCATCCATCTATATTAAAAATCATAAGTTCCTTCTGATACCTCCAATCCCAATACAACTCCACAAGGTTCATTATAACGCTTTCTTTATTTGGAACTCTGAGACTGAGAAACTTGATTCTCATTATGTAAAATATAAGGCACTTATTGGGGACCTGGGTGGGTCAGCCAGTTAAGCATCTGACTCTTGGTTTCTCTTCAGGTCATGATCTCATGGTTCCCGAGTTCGAGACCCCGCCCCCCATTGGGCTCTGTGCTGACAATGGGGAGCCTGCTTGGGATTCTCTCTCTGTCTCTCTCTCAAAATCAATAAATACACTTTAAAAAAAAGGTGTAAAGAAAGTGCAGTAGAGGGTTTTTAAAAAATAAATACATAGAAATAAAATAAAATGTATTTACTTATTTATGCAATGCTAGATTTCATAAGATAATTCCAGAATTGCTAACCCACCTGCCTGTGAGAACCAGATGTACTGACTGGAGCACATTTTTTTTTTTTTAAGGTTTCTTTTCTACTTTATTTTTTTTATTTACAAATAGTTTATTGTCAAGTTGGTTTCCTTATAACACCCAGTGCTCATCCCCACAAGTGCCCTCCTCCATACCCATCTCCCCTCTACCCCCCACATCCATCAGTCCTCAGTTTGTTTCTCAGCATTCAAGAGTCTCTCATGGTTTGCCTCTCTCCCTTTCCCCCACCATTTCCCTCCTTCTTCTCCCCCATGGTCCTCAGTTAAGTTCCTCCTAATCCTCCTATACGTGCAAACATATGATATTTGTCCTTCTCTGCCTGACTTATTTCGCTCAGCATAACACCCTCAAGGTCCATCCATGTTGCTACACATGGCCAGATTCCATTCTTTCTCATTGCCATGTAGTATTCCATGGTATAGATAAACCACATCTTCTTGATCCATTCGTCCGTGGATGGACACTTAGGCTCTTTCCATGTTTTAGCTATTGTGGAGAGTGCCGCTATGAACAGCTCCAGCACATTATTGATGTGTTCTTTTGTCTTTGGCCTCTTGATAGCCAGTCACAGCACTCTTTTCCAAGGACACTTAGATTAGGACTTTTCTTTTCTTTTCTTTTAAAAATTTTTTTAATGTTTTATTTATTTCTGAGAGAGAGAGAAGCAGCGTGAGCAGAAGAGGGCCAGAGAGAGAAAGGAGATACAGAATCTGAAATACCAGGCTCCAGGCTCTGAGCTGGCTGTCAGCACAGAGCCCACATGGGGCTGAAAACCACGAACCATGAGATCATGACTCTGAGCCAAAGTCAGACGCTGAACCGACTGACCCACCCAGGCGTTATCAGATGAAGACTTTCCCTTTCCCAATCCCCTTCATTGTGGTTATGTTAGTCACTAGACCATACACTTAGGTTTATTTTTATTATTACACTTGTACCATTGCTGCCCTCACATTTTGATTTACTTCTAGTTACTAATGGGGAGCCCATGCTAAGCCTTTTTTTTTTTTCCGCATTCAACAATTTCCCTTATTGAACGGTAGAGCCCTCTGCACCAAAACAGAATGGTAGCTGGTGAGGCTGTCTCTGCCAACTCAGAATTAACACCGATGTAGCGTCAAATTAAGGGAACATAAGCCATTTGGGAAACCAAGTTTTCCACAAAGCACAGTGTACAAAAGTTTTCTTAAGATATACTGTGTCTTTGGTTATTTTCACGTACATTGACCCATAACACGATCAAAATTGGGACAGCCATTTTGGATGCACTGGCTACTCGTTGCACTAGTCACTGCTTTGCAGCCCCTTTATTTATTTTTTTAATTTATTTTTAATTTATTTTAAATTTAGATCCCGTTAGTTAGCAGCTAGTGCAATGGGGTCGATTTCAGGAATCGGTCTTGAATGCCTTTACCCATTGAGCCCATCCCCCTCCCACAAAAAGGCCCTCCAGCAACCTCTGTTTGTTCTCCACATTTAAGAATCTCATGTTTTGTTCCCCTCCCTGTTTTGATATTATTTTTGCTTCCCTTCCCTTATGTTCATCTGTTCTGTGTCTTAAAGTCCTCATATGAGTGAAGTCATATGGTATTTGTCTTTCTTGGACTGACTAATTTCGCTTAGCATAATACCCTCTACTTCCAACCACATAGTTGCAAATGGCAAGATTTCATTCTTTTCTTTTTTGGAGGGAGATCAAGTTTAATAGTGTACATATAAGGAATCTACACACACAGAAATTCCAAAGTCACTGAGGCAAAACAAGGTCTATGCTTCCTGAACTATGCGGAAGGAGGTAAGGGTCCCATATTCAGTACAAAGAAATGCACTTCGCAGACAGAAGAAGAGTAGATGATTGGTAAACAGTGTGTGCATGGCCCCTGGGAAACAATGGGACACAGAGAATTGTGACCAAACAGGCCTTGCAGGGTCCCCCGCCACCCCCAACCCCCTCTGGCCCACCTCATTCACACCCTAGCGCAACTGTCTGCTGTGCCAGCTCTCCTCCTAGAGAAGGTGCTCCCCTAAGTTCTTTTAGTCAGTTGAGGAGACATGAAGAGCTTTTCCTGAGTGTGCTGGGCTTCAACCACTTTTTACCTCCCCAGAATCTTCATGCCAAAGTGATCCATGGAGGGGAGGCCTGCCGTTGTGTGCTGCAGTTCTAGTCAGAGGTTGCTATGGCCAAGGTCACAAGGTTACTGTCTGCGTTCTTCTCTTGGATTTTGATGGCTTCCTGTCTCACAGTTAGGTCTTTTTTTTTTTTTTCCCTCTTCAGATTGTTATTTATTTATTTATTTATTAAATAGTTTATTGTCAAGTTGGTTTCATTTGTTTTGATCACCGGAGTTTATAGCACTTTTGATGCCCCAGATCTCCGTATAGGCACCGACCTCAAGCATTGTATTTCCCAGAGACAAAGCTACACAAAATAGTATAATCAGAGAAGTGTACCTCCCTCCTCATCCCTATGAACCCATTCTTCTTTTCTGTCTCCTCTTTTGCTGACCGGTCCCTGTAGGAGACCAAAATCTTGAGTTCTGGCTTATGTTTTTTTCATATTTATCTCGCACAAAGGAGCAGATACGCGTGTATTTTCTTATGTACTCTTGCACTTTGATATTTTCACTCTAAGTCAACTCACAGAGATCATCATTTCTTTTTTAAGGGTTTTTAAACAGCCCCCTAACCCTCCATTGTGTGAATATACCATAGTTTATTCAACCACCCTCCTCCCGCTGCTTGGGCATTCAGATTGTTTTCAGTATTTTGTAACTGTGAACAACTGAATAACCTTGTGAATAACCTTGTTCATATGTATTTTTGTATTCGCAGAGGTATAGCTGCAGGGTAGATTCCTGGTACTGGAATTGCTGAGTCAAAAGGTAAGCTGACAAGTAGTTTCCTTACATATTGTCAAAGTCCTTCCAGAAGGATTACACGAATTTGCATTCCCACCAGCAATGTACAAGAAGGCCTGCTTTCCCATAGTCTCACGGAACAAAACGCGTTGCCATGCGTTTTATGCTTTGCCTGTCTCATAGATGAGAAGTGGTATCTCGGTACTGTTTTAATTTGCATATCTCTAATTATGAGTGTGTTTGAAGATTTGTTATATTTGAGGGATATATATATATATATATATATATATATACACATAATCTATTCATGCCTTTTTTTGCATTTTACTATTGCTTGTTTGTTTTTTGCCCTTCAATTAAACAAAAGTTTCATATTAAAAACCTTGAGGGCATTACGCTAAGTGAGATAAGTCAAAGACAGATAATGTACGATATCGCTTATATGTAGAATCTAAACTATATGTAGAATCTTAAAATGCTGACCTCATAACTCAGAGGTGGGGGAGTTGGGGAGAAGTTGGTCAAAGGGTCCAAAGTTGCATTTAGAAGATAAATAAGTTCTGGAGATCGAATGGACGGCATAGTGATTACAGTCAATCCTGTATTACATACATCAGATTGCCAAGAGACCAGATCTTCAATCTTTTTACCCCTCAAAAAAGAAGTTATAACTGTATGACATGATAGAGGGTCCAGCTAATGCTATGGTGGTGAGATCGTATTGCAAAATATCAGTGCATCAAATAAACACACTATATTACTTTATACGTATGTAATGTTATATGTCAATTATATCTCACTTTAGAAAGGATAGTCGTCTTTGATTCTGTCTCCCTCTTCTAAAGATTCTTGTGCTTACATCAAACCCACCTTGATCATCCAGGTAATCTCCCCATTTCAATACCCATCATGTAATCACATCTGCCAAGTCCCTTTTGTCATGGGACACAGCATATTCACAGGTGCTGGGGGTTAGGGCACGGACATCTTTGAGGGCCTTTACTTACCCCATGTCTGAAGTTTTCTACCTTGTCTGGTGGGAATAAAAACTATTTTTTGTCCTGTGCGAGCTTTGAAGATTGTTTCCTCCAATCCTTTAAGCAGTTCTTTCTCCAGCCTTGGGGAGTCTCTTCACGGGCATGTTCTGATTAGCACTTGCCTAAGTCTTCTAGAACCCCTTACAAATCTCTGGAGCGCTCCCTGTGTCCAGTTGTCTCTCATCTGTTACTCTGTTCTGTGAAGTCTAGTGGCCTTGGGCTTCTCTGGATCCCTTTTCCTTCTTTTTTATAATATTAATTTTTTTAATGTTCATTTATTTTTGACAGAGAGAGCACAAGGCAGGAGGGGCAGAGAGAGGGAGACACAGGATCGGGAGCAGGCTCCAGGCTCTGAGCTGTCCGCACAGAACCTGACGTGGGGTTCAAGCTCATGAACCATGAGTTCGTGACCTGAGTCCAAGTGAGACCCTCAACTGACGGAGCCATCCAGGCGCCCCTCTTCCTCTTTTTTTTTTTTAAGTTAATTTATTTATTTTGAGAGACAGAGAGCATGCAAGCACGGGAGGGGCAGAGAAAGGGAGCAAGAGAACCCCAAGCAGGCTCTGTGCTGTTAGCATGGAGCCCATTGCAGGGCTCCATCCCACAGTCCGTGAAATCACGACCGGAGCCAAAATGAAGAGTCAGATGCTAAGCCGACTGACCCACTCAGGCGCCCCATGGAAACCTTTTTCTTTTTCCTCAACTCCAGGTGACTGTCCTGCCCCTTGGACTCTCTCGCTCCAAGCAGTAAGCTGCGGCAATCACAGAATCGCGTTGTGTCCCCTGTCCTACGAACCGTTCTTCTCCTCTTGTCTAATATCTTGAGACCCATTATCTCATATAGTTTTCCAATTTTTCAGCTGTTTCAGGAAGGCAAGTCAATCTGGCCCTGGTTAGTTCAACTTGACTGGGAGTGAAAGCAGAGATACTATTTTAAGAATATCCTTGATATCATGAGTGTGATGGACGCAGAAGTTTATAAGACGGGCATATACAAGAGGGGGAACGCTTTGTAATTCAGCACGTACTCAGCAACTTTTACAGAAAAGGCAGTGAGCTAGACGCTGTCAAGAACCCAAATACGTGGGGCGCCTGGGTGGCTCAGTCGGTTAAGCATCTGAGTCTTGATGTCAGCTCAGGTCCTCATCTCACGGTTCATGAGTTCACGTCTGGCTCTGTGCTGATTGTGCAGAATCTGCTTGAGATTCTCTCTCTCTCTCTCTCTCTCTCTCTCTGTCCCTCCCCTGCTCACACACACACTCTCTCTCTCCCTCTCTGAAAAATAAGTAAATAAACTTAAAATAAAAAGAACACAAATATGCTCTCTGGTCACGAGGTGAGGGAGCGTGTGAGTCAACACCGTTTTTTGGGGGAGGAATCAGAATGGAGAAGAGGAAGAAATACATATCCCTGTATGTTAGGCAGTTATATTCCTTCCACAACAACGCTTAGAATGAGGCCTAGGCTAGAACCACTTGGATTAGTTGGGTTAATTGGTTTCCCTCCACCAGGAATGTCCCCACGAGGGGAGCTTCTGCACTGGGAAGCAATGGCCATTACCCTACCCCGATAAACCCCGGAATCAATCATTTCTTTTTCTCACTAGATCTCTAACATGCTTTTTTCTTCCTTTTTTTTTTTTTTTTTTGGTCCACTATGTAGGTGGACAAACAGCTCTGAGCCTTGCAGGAAGCACATCAAGGAAAGCAGGTCACCTTCAGTAGATAGTCTGCTGTTACTCGGTTAGCCATTTTTCTAGGCAGATTGTCCAAGAGGGGACCGGCTTCTCTCACCTAGCCTCTCCTGACTAGCAAATGGCAGAGGTGGTGTAGGGATTGCCATCTCACTTGAAAGCCCATGCTCTTACTTTGTGGCTCCAGCAGGCTTGCCTCAGTTTCCCCATCACAAAAGTCTCCACGGCTGCTCATGTCCTTTGTTCACTGACTGTATTTCTGACAATACAGAATGTCCCAACCTCTTGGTTTCTGGTTAACCTCCTTATGTTAGAAAATACAATTCCCTTGTGACTTGCTTGGGTGAGACTCGTGGTGCTCGCTCTCTAGTGTTTGTGTTATTCCCATACTTTTGTGTGCTTCCGCACACCTGGTTCTTAGTCATTGCTTTCATCTGACTGTCTCTCTCTCTTTCTCTCTCTCGCCTTTTATGTGGTCTTGTTTCCAGACTCCTCAGCTCATTTCTTGGCATTGCTGCTTGAAAACAGACAGCTTTCGATCCTAAGCTTCTAAATTTGATGTGTTTCTGTTTCCAGGTCTGATTCCAGCCCAGTCCTACAAAGCATCCCCTTGGCTGACTTTCAGACATGATGGAATGCCCATATGTACACAATTCATTCGATATGCATTCACCAAATTTTTGTTGTTCACAAACACAGTTTCGTTGAGTACCTATTGTGTGACACACTCTAGAGATAAAGCAAGGCACTAAACTAAGTGGAACATCCAGCCCAGGAGCGTGGAGTTCCATTATTACAGGGCTTACAAACATCCAGGCAGAGCCAATCCTTCTTTACCACCTCAGCAGAAAGAGGCAACTAGTATGACCCAAGACAGATGAAAGTAGTTAAAGAAAAATCACCAGTATGCTAAAACCTTGGATTGCGAGTAACTTGGTCTGCGAGGATTCCACAGCATGAGCAAACATTTCTCAGAAATTAAAAAAAAATTTTTTTTTAATTTTTTTAATGTTTTATTTATTTCTGAGAGAGAGAGAGAGAGAGAGAGAGAGAGAGAGAGAGAGAGAGAGAGAGAGAGACACAGCGTGAGCAGGGAGGGTAAGAGAGAGAGGGAGACACAGAATCTGAAGCAAGCTCCAGGCTTTGAGCTAGCTGTCAGCACAGAGCC
>JAESUZ010000576.1:0-49991 GCA_017311185.1 Proteles cristata cristata | reverse complement strand
TCCCAGACTTAAGCATATAACCCTGCGTTTATAGTTCCATACTGCTGTTTTCAAACATTACGAACTCACTGAAACACCATCGTTACTGGATGCTGCATTCCGCTCTGTGTTGTTTCACAGAGTCGAAGACTACACATCCCTCCTTAGTATTTCCCCTGTATTCTAACACTATGCAGTGTATGGTGATGACAGTTGAATGATGCCTTTTCTTTCTTTCTTTCACAGACCTAAGGACATAATAATTCTCTGATTCTTTCCTGCATGTATTTTCAAGCATTACTGAGTTATCGAAACAACACGGTAACTGCTGCATTCTGCACAGTGTTCTTTCACAGAGAACATGCACTTCCTTCATTGAGCTCAAAGTTCGTTTTCATGACAATACACCATTGGAATCATGACGGTGGATGAATGACGGGTTCCTCACAGTTAACTTTCACTTGGCTGAGGATATACACGCATGGCGTACGTCCCTGCCATCGTTTCTACAAACTACGAACACAGTGAAACAATTTTCTGAGCGAATGCTGGAATCGGAGGAGAAATCTTTCGCTGAGATGAGTACTGTGAACAACCCTCACTGGTCTTGATGTCTGTATTCTAACAGCAGAAACTTAATGAAACATGATGATAGTTGACTGTTGGGTTCTCCACATTAGTCTCTCACAGAGATAAGTGTATAACACTGAGCCTGTAATCCCAGCCTTGTTGTTTCCAACATTACTAACTTATAGAAACAAGATGGTAACCGAATGCTGCATTCCACACAGGGTTGCTTCACAGAGGCGAGCACACTGCACATCCCGCTTCGGTAGTTGCGTCTGTACTCGAAACCTCCTCAGTGAATGGTGACGATAGTGGAATGATGCCCTTTCCGGTGCTCTTCACAGAGTTAAGCACTTAACTAATACCCGATTCTTTGGTGAACGTGTTTTCAAACTTACTGGCTTACTGAAACAAAATGGTACCTGAGCGATGCATTCCACAAAGTGTTTCACAGAGTCGGGTCCACCGCACAGCCGCGTTGGTATCTGCCTGTGTATTCGAACCCTCGTCGCTTAGTGACAGGCGATGGTGGTTCACTAATGCGTTACCCACCCACGTGCTTTTCACGAGGTTACGTGTACAACGCTTAACTGATTCTTTTACGAATGTGTTTTCTAACATTACTTTCTGAAACAACATGGTAATTGATGGCTGTATGGCGCCCACTGTTGTTCACAGAATCAAGCCCACGCCAGATCCCTCGTTGGTATATGCCGCTCTATTCTACCAGCATTCGCGTTGTGAAAGTTGACGATAGTTGAATAATTTGTCCTCCGCCGTGTTCTCTCACAGACTTAAGTAGAGTACCTCTGACTTCGTAGTTCCAAGCCCGTTGTTTTCAAACATTCCGAACTTATTGAAACAACATGGTAACCGAATGCTTCATTCCGCACACGGTTGCTTCACAGAGACGAGCTCGCTGCACATCCCGCGTTGGTATTTGCGTCTCTAGTGGAACAATCCTGACTTCGTGGATGGTGATGGTAGTTGAATAAAAGTTTTCCCAGTGTACTTTCACAGAGTTAAGTACATAACTATTAGCCGATTCTTCCGTGAATGTTTTCAAGCATTGCTGACTTGTTGAAACAACAAGGTACCTGAATGACGCATTCCTCACAGTGTTAGTTCACAAAGTGGAGGAGCCTACACTTCCTTCATGGAAGTCAGCCTTCGTCTTCAATAACAATCAACCAATAGAGTCATGACGGTTGGTGAATGATGCATTCCCCGAAGTTTCCTTTCACCGAGTTGAGCACAGACACGCATGTCTTCCTTCCTTGGAAGAGTTTCTGCACAATACCAACATAGCTATACAAATATCTAATTGAATGCTGGATTCCGGTGAGAAATGTTTCCCAGAGTTGAGGACACTGAACTTCCCTCTTTGGTCTTGATCTCTGTATTGTAACACTAGAAACTTAATGAAACGTGGAGATAGTGGAATGTTGAGTTCTTCGTAGTATTCTCTCACTGAGATGAGTAAAAACTACTGAGCCGGTAGTCCCAGCTTTGTGTTTTCAAATATTACTAACTTATTGAAACAACACGGTAACGGAATGTTGCATTCCTACAGTGTTGTTTCACAGAGTCACATACCCCATTGGTATTTGCCTCTGTGTTCTACCAGTACTCGCTTAGTGATCGTTGACGATAGTTGAACCATGCGTTCTCCACATTCTTCTCTCACAGAAATAACTGTATATCCCTGAGATTAGAGTTCCAGGCTTGTGTTTTCAACCATTACGAACTTACTGAAACAACGTGGTAACCGAATGGTACGTCGCGCACCGTGTTGTTTCACAGAGGCGAGCCCACTGCACATCCCGCCTTGGCATTTGCCTCTGTATTCTAACACTACTCAGTTTGTAAATGGTGTCATTGTTGAATGACGGCTTTTCCTCGGTTCTTTCACAGAGCTAAGTACATAACTATTACCCGACTCTTTCGCGAATGTGTGTTCCAGCATTACTGACTTACTGAAACAACATGGTACTTGAATGATGCATTCCGCACAGTGTTCTCTCACAGAGGGGAGCAAACTGCCCTTCTTTCCTTGAGCTCAGCATTCGTTTTCGGTAAGAATCAACCAAGAGATTCCTGTCAGTGGATGAACAATCCGTTCCCCACAGTTTCCTTTCACCGAGTTGAGTGTATTCACTCTTGCCTAAAGTCCATGCGAGAGTGTCTACATACTACCCGCTTGCGAATCAAACTTTTTTTGATTTGATTGGTTTTCTAACCACATTGTTTCGGAATGCTGAATGTCACTCTGCTTTTTCACAGAGTTGAGACCACGGCACAGCCCTCGGTGGTGTTTGCCTCAGTATTCTACCAGTACTCGCTTAGGGAAAGTTGACAGTTGAGTCATGCGTTCTCCCCTGTGTTCATGCACACAGGTAAGTATATGACATGGAGTTGATAGTTCCAACCTTATTTTTTTTAAGGTGACGACCTTCTTGAAACCACATGGGAACTGAATGATGCATTCCGCCCAGTGTTCCTTCATAGAGTGTTCCTTCATAGAGTCTTGCACTTCCTTCATTCCGCTCAGCGTTCGGCTTCAAGAACAATCAACAGTGGAATCATGAGGTGGATGAAGGATGCGTTCGCCGCGGTTTCCTTTCACCGAGTTGAGTACAAACACTCATGCCTTAAGTCCATGCAAGAGTTTCAATAGACAGCCAACAGAGCGAAACTAATTTCTAATGGAATGCTGGATTCTGCGGAGAAATCTTTCACTGAGATGAGTACTCTGAACTTCCTGCGTTGGTCCTGACCTGTGTATTCTAACACTGGATACTTTATGAAACATGAAGATAGCTGAGGGTTGCGTTCTCCACACTAGTCTCTCACAGAGATAAGGATATAGCCCTGAGCATAGAGTCCCAGCCTTGTGTTTTCAAACATTACTAACGTATTGGAACAACATGCTAACCCAATACTCCATTCCAAACAGTGTTGTTTCACAGAGGCGAGCTCGCCGCACATCCCCGTGTTGGTATGTGCCTCTGTAGTCTCACATTCCTCACGCAGTGAAAGACGATGATAGTTGAATGATGCGTTCTCCAGGATTCTTTCCCAGCGTTTAATGATACAGTGCTTACGGGATTCTGTTATGCATGTGTTTTCTGTCATCACCTTGTGAAACAAGATGGTAATTGATTGCTCTATTGCGCACACTGTTGATTCACAGAGTCAAATCCGTGGAAATCCCTCATTGGTATTTCCTCTGTATCCTATACTGTATTCAGTACTCGCCTAGTGAAAGTTCACCATAGTTGCATCATGTGTTCTCCACGGTGTACTTGCACAGTCTTAAGTGTATAATACCGAGTGGATAGTTCCAGTATGTTTGCATGTTGTGAAACATTACTAACGGATTGAATCATCGTGGTACCTGAATGCTGCATTCGGCCCCGTGTTGTTCCTCCGAGTCGAGCACACTGCACTACACTCATTAGTATTTGCCTCTGTATTCTAACACTACTCAACGGAGATAATAATTGCATGATGCATTTCCCATTGTTCTTTCACAGCGTGAAGTATATAACACTTAACTGTTTGAAAACAAATGCGTCAGTTAACTGATTCTTTCAGGCATTTGTTTTCAAACATTTCTAACTTACTGAAGCAACGTTGTAACTGAATGATGCATTCTGCAGTGTTCTATCACACAGTGGCGCAGCCTCACTTCTCTCGCTGAGCTCAGCATTCGTTTGCAGTAAGACTCAACCGCCCGTATCTGGACGGTTGACGAATGACGCGTTTCCCCACAGTTTTCTTTCACTGAGTTGAGTACATACACTCCTGCCTTACGTCCGGGCAAGAGTTCCGAAACACTACCACCTTAGGGACTCAAATTTCTAACTGAATGCTGGCTTCTGTGGAGAAGTGTTTCAACTTAGTCGAGTACTCTGAAGTCCCGTCATTGCTCTTGGCCTGTGTATCATAACACTACATACTTAATGAAACATGATGATAATTGAGTGTTCCGTTCGCCACAGGGTTCTCTCCCAGAGGTAAGCATATAACACTGAGCTTATAGTGCCAGCCTTACGTTTTCAAACATTACGGACCTATTGTAACAACATGGTAAGTGAATGCAGCCTTCCGCACAGTGTTGTTTCACAGAGTCGAGCCCACAGCCCGTCCCTCATTGGTTTCTGCCTCTGTGGTTTAAAAGTACTCGCTTAGGGAATGTGGACAATAGTTGAATCACGCGTTCTGTCCTTTCGCAGAGTTAAATATATAACACTGAGTTTAGAGTTCCTGCGGTGGGTTTTGAAACGGTAGGAACTTCTTGAAACAACATGGTAACTGAATGCTGCATTCCGCACTGTGTGGTTTCACCGAGTCGAGCGCACTACATATCCTTCGTTGGTATTTGCATCTGTATGCTAACACTCGTCACTTAGTGAAAGACGATGATAGTTGAATTATGCCTTATCCACGGTTCCTATCACAGGGTTAAGTACAAAACGCTTACCTTGTTGTTTTCTGCATGTGTTCTCTAACATTACTTTGTGAAACGTAATTGTAATGGAAGGCTCTATCCCGCACAGTGTTGTTTCACAGTGTCGAGACCACGGTACATCGCTCATTGCTCTTTGCCTCTGTATTCTAACAGTCCTCGCTTACCGAAAGTTGACGATAGTTGATTCATGCGTTCTCAACAGTGTTCTTTCAGAGAGTTAAATATATCACACGGCGTTTAGAGTTCCAGGATTTTGTTTTGGAATATTACGAACTTGTTGAAACTGCACTGCAACTGAATGCTGCATTGCGCACAGGGTTGTTTCCCAGAGTCGAGCACGCTGCATATCCTGCATTGGTTATTGCCTCTGTATTCTAACACTAGTCAGTTAGTGCATGGTGTGATAGTTGAATGACGCGATATCCAGGGTTCTGTCACAGGGTTACGTACATAACTATTACCCGATTTTTCCGTGAATGTGTTTTCAACCATGACGGACTTACTGAAACAACATGATACCTGAGTGATGCATTCGGCACGGTGTTGTTTCACAGAGTGGAGCAGCTCGCGCTTCCTTCATTCAGCTCAGCATTCGTTTTCCTAAGAATCAACCAATGGATTCATGACAGTGGATGAATGATCGTTCCCCGCAGAGTTCTCTTACCGACTTGAGTATATACACTCATGACTAACGTTCGTGCAAGTTTCTACACAGTATCAACTTAGCGAAACAAATTTCTAATTGAATGCTGGCCTCTGCGGAGAAACGTTTCACGGAGTTGAGTACTCTGAGTACTCTGAACTTCCCTCCTTGGTCTAGACATCTCTATTCTAACACTAGATAATGTGAACAAGGTGAGAAGCTGAGTGTTTTGTTCTCCCTAATACTCGCTCACAGGAATAAGTATATAACACTGAGTCTAGAGTGCCAACCTTTTGTTTTCAAACATTACCTACTTATGGAATCAACACGGTTACCGCATGCTGCATTCCACACAGTGTTGTTTCACAGACTCGAGCCCACTGCACATCCCGCGTTGGGATTTGCCTGTGTATGCGAACCCTCCTCACTTAGTGACGGACGATGATAGTTCAATAATCCCCTATCCAGGGTTTACTTACCAGGGGTAAGTATACAACATCTACCAGAGGCTTTTATACATATGTTTTCTATCATTCATTACTCTGTGAAACAACATGGTAGTTGATTGCTTTCTTCCGCACAGTGTTGCCTCTCAGAGTCAAGCCCCTGGCACATCATCCCTCATTGGTATTTGCCTCTGTACTCTTTCGGTAGTCCCTTAGTGAACGTTCAGGATAGTTGAGTCGTGCGTCCTCCACGCTGTTCCTTCCCAGACTTAAGCATATAACCCTGCGTTTATAGTTCCATACTGCTGTTTTCAAACATTACGAACTCACTGAAACAACATCGTTACTGGATGCTGCATTCCGCTCTGTGTTGTTTCACAGAGTCGAGACACTACACATCCCTCCTTAGTATTTCCCCCTGTATTCTAACACTGTGCAGTGTATGGTGATGACAGTTGAATGATGCCTTTTCTTTCTTTCTTTCACAGACCTAAGGACATAATAATTCTCTGATTCTTTCCTGCATGTATTTTCAAGCATTACTGAGTTATCGAAACAACACGGTAACTGCTGCATTCTGCACAGTGTTCTTTCACAGAGGGGAGCAGCCTGCACTTCCTTCATTGAGCTCAAAGTTCGTTTTCATGACAATACACCATTGGAATCATGACGGTGGATGAATGACGGGTTCCTCACAGTTAACTTTCACTTGGCTGAGGATATACACGCATGGCGTACGTCCCTGCAATCGTTTCTACAAACTACGAACACAGTGAAACAATTTTCTGAGCGAATGCTGGAATCGGAGGAGAAATCTTTCGCTGAGATGAGTACTGTGAACAACCCTCACTGGTCTTGATGTCTGTATTCTAACAGCAGAAACTTAATGAAACATGATGATAGTTGACTGTTGGGTTCTCCACATTAGTCTCTCACAGAGATAAGTGTATAACACTGAGCCTGTAATCCCAGCCTTGTTGTTTCCAACATTACTAACTTGTAGAAACAAGATGGTAACCGAATGCTGCATTCCACACAGGGTTGCTTCACAGAGGCGAGCACACTGCACATCCCGCTTCGGTAGTTGCGTCTGTACTCGAAACCTCCTCAGTGAATGGTGACGATAGTGGAATGATGCCCTTTCCGGTGCTCTTCACAGAGTTAAGCACTTAACTAATACCCGATTCTTTGGTGAACGTGTTTTCAAAATTACTGGCTTACTGAAACAAAATGGTACCTGAGCGATGCATTCCACAAAGTGTTTCACAGAGTCGGGTCCACCGCACAGCCGCGTTGGTATCTGCCTGTGTATTCGAACCCTCGTCGCTTAGTGACAGGCGATGGTGGTTCACTAATGCGTTACCCACCCACGTGCTTTTCACGAGGTTACGTGTACAACTCTTAACTGATTCTTTTACGAATGTGTTTTCTAACATTACTTTCTGAAACAACATGGTAATTGATGGCTGTATGGCGCCCACTGTTGTTCACAGAATCAAGCCCACGCCAGATCCCTCGTTGGTATATGCCGCTCTATTCTACCAGCATTCGCGTTGTGAAAGTTGACGATAGTTGAATAATTTGTCCTCCGCCGTGTTCTCTCACAGACTTAAGTAGAGTACCTCTGACTTCGTAGTTCCAAGCCCGTTGTTTTCAAACATTCCGAACTTATTGAAACAACATGGTAACCGAATGCTTCATTCCGCACACGGTTGCTTCACAGAGACGAGCTCGCTGCACATCCCGCGTTGGTATTTGCGTCTCTAGTGGAACAATCCTGACTTCGTGGATGGTGATGGTAGTTGAATAAAAGTTTTCCCAGTGTACTTTCACAGAGTTAAGTACATAACTATTAGCCGATTCTTCCGTGAATGTTTTCAAGCATTGCTGACTTGTTGAAACAACAAGGTACCTGAATGACGCATTCCTCACAGTGTTAGTTCACAAAGTGGAGGAGCCTACACTTCCTTCATGGAAGTCAGCCTTCGTCTTCAATAACAATCAACCAATAGAGTCATGACGGTTGGTGAATGATGCATTCCCCGAAGTTTCCTTTCACCGAGTTGAGCACAGACACGCATGTCTTCCTTCCTTGGAAGAGTTTCTGCACAATACCAACATAGCTATACAAATATCTAATTGAATGCTGGATTCCGGTGAGAAATGTTTCCCAGAGTTGAGGACACTGAACTTCCCTCTTTGGTCTTGATCTCTGTATTGTAACACTAGAAACTTAATGAAACGTGGAGATAGTGGAATGTTGAGTTCTTCGTAGTATTCTCTCACTGAGATGAGTAAAAACTACTGAGCCGGTAGTCCCAGCTTTGTGTTTTCAAATATTACTAACTTATTGAAACAACACGGTAACGGAATGTTGCATTCCTACAGTGTTGTTTCACAGAGTCACATACCCCATTGGTATTTGCCTCTGTGTTCTACCAGTACTCGCTTAGTGATCGTTGACGATAGTTGAACCATGCGTTCTCCACATTCTTCTCTCACAGAAATAACTGTATATCCCTGAGATTAGAGTTCCAGGCTTGTGTTTTCAACCATTACGAACTTACTGAAACAACGTGGTAACCGAATGGTACGTCGCGCACCGTGTTGTTTCACAGAGGCGAGCCCACTGCACATCCCGCCTTGGCATTTGCCTCTGTATTCTAACACTACTCAGTTTGTAAATGGTGTCATTGTTGAATGACGGCTTTTCCTCGGTTCTTTCACAGAGCTAAGTACATAACTATTACCCGACTCTTTCGCGAATGTGTGTTCCAGCATTACTGACTTACTGAAACAACATGGTACTTGAATGATGCATTCCGCACAGTGTTCTCTCACAGAGGGGAGCAAACTGCCCTTCTTTCCTTGAGCTCAGCATTCGTTTTCGGTAAGAATCAACCAAGAGATTCCTGTCAGTGGATGAACAATCCGTTCCCCACAGTTTCCTTTCACCGAGTTGAGTGTATTCACTCTTGCCTAAAGTCCATGCGAGAGTGTCTACATACTACCCGCTTGCGAATCAAACTTTTTTTGATTTGATTGGTTTTCTAACCACATTGTTTCGGAATGCTGAATGTCACTCTGCTTTTTCACAGAGTTGAGACCACGGCACAGCCCTCGGTGGTGTTTGCCTCAGTATTCTACCAGTACTCGCTTAGGGAAAGTTGACAGTTGAGTCATGCGTTCTCCCCTGTGTTCATGCACACAGGTAAGTATATGACATGGAGTTGATAGTTCCAACCTTATTTTTTTTAAGGTGACGACCTTCTTGAAACCACATGGGAACTGAATGATGCATTCCGCCCAGTGTTCCTTCATAGAGTGTTCCTTCATAGAGTCTTGCACTTCCTTCATTCCGCTCAGCGTTCGGCTTCAAGAACAATCAACAGTGGAATCATGAGGTGGATGAAGGATGCGTTCGCCGCGGTTTCCTTTCACCGAGTTGAGTACAAACACTCATGCCTTAAGTCCATGCAAGAGTTTCAATAGACAGCCAACAGAGCGAAACTAATTTCTAATGGAATGCTGGATTCTGCGGAGAAATCTTTCACTGAGATGAGTACTCTGAACTTCCTGCGTTGGTCCTGACCTGTGTATTCTAACACTGGATACTTTATGAAACATGAAGATAGCTGAGGGTTGCGTTCTCCACACTAGTCTCTCACAGAGATAAGGATATAGCCCTGAGCATAGAGTCCCAGCCTTGTGTTTTCAAACATTACTAACGTATTGGAACAACATGCTAACCCAATACTCCATTCCAAACAGTGTTGTTTCACAGAGGCGAGCTCGCCGCACATCCCCGTGTTGGTATGTGCCTCTGTAGTCTCACATTCCTCACGCAGTGAAAGACGATGATAGTTGAATGATGCGTTCTCCAGGATTCTTTCCCAGCGTTTAATGATACAGTGCTTACGGGATTCTGTTATGCATGTGTTTTCTGTCATCACCTTGTGAAACAAGATGGTAATTGATTGCTCTATTGCGCACACTGTTGATTCACAGAGTCAAATCCGTGGAAATCCCTCATTGGTATTTCCTCTGTATCCTATACTGTATTCAGTACTCGCCTAGTGAAAGTTCACCATAGTTGCATCATGTGTTCTCCACGGTGTACTTGCACAGTCTTAAGTGTATAATACCGAGTGGATAGTTCCAGTATGTTTGCATGTTGTGAAACATTACTAACGGATTGAATCATCGTGGTACCTGAATGCTGCATTCGGCCCCGTGTTGTTCCTCCGAGTCGAGCACACTGCACAACACTCATTAGTATTTGCCTCTGTATTCTAACACTACTCAACGGAGATAATAATTGCATGATGCATTTCCCATTGTTCTTTCACAGCGTGAAGTATATAACACTTAACTGTTTGAAAACAAATGCGTCAGTTAACTGATTCTTTCAGGCATTTGTTTTCAAACATTTCTAACTTACTGAAGCAACGTTGTAACTGAATGATGCATTCTGCAGTGTTCTATCACACAGTGGCGCAGCCTCACTTCTCTCGCTGAGCTCAGCATTCGTTTGCAGTAAGACTCAACCGCCCGTATCTGGACGGTTGACGAATGACGCGTTTCCCCACAGTTTTCTTTCACTGAGTTGAGTACATACACTCCTGCCTTACGTCCGGGCAAGAGTTCCGAAACACTACCACCTTAGGGACTCAAATTTCTAACTGAATGCTGGCTTCTGTGGAGAAGTGTTTCAACTTAGTCGAGTACTCTGAAGTCCCGTCATTGCTCTTGGCCTGTGTATCATAACACTACATACTTAATGAAACATGATGATAATTGAGTGTTCCGTTCGCCACAGGGTTCTCTCCCAGAGGTAAGCATATAACACTGAGCTTATAGTGCCAGCCTTACGTTTTCAAACATTACGGACCTATTGTAACAACATGGTAAGTGAATGCAGCCTTCCGCACAGTGTTGTTTCACAGAGTCGAGCCCACAGCCCGTCCCTCATTGGTTTCTGCCTCTGTGGTTTAAAAGTACTCGCTTAGGGAATGTGGACAATAGTTGAATCACGCGTTCTGTCCTTTCACAGAGTTAAATATATAACACTGAGTTTAGAGTTCCTGCGGTGGGTTTTGAAACGGTAGGAACTTCTTGAAACAACATGGTAACTGAATGCTGCATTCCGCACTGTGTGGTTTCACCGAGTCGAGCGCACTACATATCCTTCGTTGGTATTTGCATCTGTATGCTAACACTCGTCACTTAGTGAAAGACGATGATAGTTGAATTATGCCTTATCCACGGTTCCTATCACAGGGTTAAGTACAAAACGCTTACCTTGTTGTTTTCTGCATGTGTTCTCTAACATTACTTTGTGAAACGTAATTGTAATGGAAGGCTCTATCCCGCACAGTGTTGTTTCACAGTGTCGAGACCACGGTACATCGCTCATTGCTCTTTGCCTCTGTATTCTAACAGTCCTCGCTTACCGAAAGTTGACGATAGTTGATTCATGCGTTCTCAACAGTGTTCTTTCACAGAGTTAAATATATCACACGGCGTTTAGAGTTCCAGGATTTTGTTTTGGAATATTACGAACTTGTTGAAACTGCACTGCAACTGAATGCTGCATTGCGCACAGGGTTGTTTCCCAGAGTCGAGCACGCTGCATATCCTGCATTGGTTATTGCCTCTGTATTCTAACACTAGTCAGTTAGTGCATGGTGTGATAGTTGAATGACGCGATATCCAGGGTTCTGTCACAGGGTTACGTACATAACTATTACCCGATTTTTCCGTGAATGTGTTTTCAACCATGACGGACTTACTGAAACAACATGATACCTGAGTGATGCATTCGGCACGGTGTTGTTTCACAGAGTGGAGCAGCTCGCGCTTCCTTCATTCAGCTCAGCATTCGTTTTCCTAAGAATCAACCAATGGATTCATGACAGTGGATGAATGATCGTTCCCCGCAGAGTTCTCTTACCGACTTGAGTATATACACTCATGACTAACGTTCGTGCAAGTTTCTACACAGTATCAACTTAGCGAAACAAATTTCTAATTGAATGCTGGCCTCTGCGGAGAAACGTTTCACGGAGTTGAGTACTCTGAACTTCCCTCCTTGGTCTAGACATCTCTATTCTAACACTAGATAATGTGAACAAGGTGAGAAGCTGAGTGTTTTGTTCTCCCTAATACTCGCTCACAGGAATAAGTATATAACACTGAGTCTAGAGTGCCAACCTTTTGTTTTCAAACATTACCTACTTATGGAATCAACACGGTTACCGCATGCTGCATTCCACACAGTGTTGTTTCACAGACTCGAGCCCACTGCACATCCCGCGTTGGGATTTGCCTGTGTATGCGAACCCTCCTCACTTAGTGACGGACGATGATAGTTCAATAATCCCCTATCCAGGGTTTACTTACCAGGGGTAAGTATACAACATCTACCAGAGGCTTTTATACATATGTTTTCTATCATTCATTACTCTGTGAAACAACATGGTAGTTGATTGCTTTCTTCCGCACAGTGTTGCCTCTCAGAGTCAAGCCCCTGGCACATCATCCCTCATTGGTATTTGCCTCTGTACTCTTTCGGTAGTCCCTTAGTGAACGTTCAGGATAGTTGAGTCGTGCGTCCTCCACGCTGTTCCTTCCCAGACTTAAGCATATAACCCTGCGTTTATAGTTCCATACTGCTGTTTTCAAACATTACGAACTCACTGAAACAACATCGTTACTGGATGCTGCATTCCGCTCTGTGTTGTTTCACAGAGTCGAGACACTACACATCCCTCCTTAGTATTTCCCCCTGTATTCTAACACTGTGCAGTGTATGGTGATGACAGTTGAATGATGCCTTTTCTTTCTTTCTTTCACAGACCTAAGGACATAATAATTCTCTGATTCTTTCCTGCATGTATTTTCAAGCATTACTGAGTTATCGAAACAACACGGTAACTGCTGCATTCTGCACAGTGTTCTTTCACAGAGGGGAGCAGCCTGCACTTCCTTCATTGAGCTCAAAGTTCGTTTTCATGACAATACACCATTGGAATCATGACGGTGGATGAATGACGGGTTCCTCACAGTTAACTTTCACTTGGCTGAGGATATACACGCATGGCGTACGTCCCTGCAATCGTTTCTACAAACTACGAACACAGTGAAACAATTTTCTGAGCGAATGCTGGAATCGGAGGAGAAATCTTTCGCTGAGATGAGTACTGTGAACAACCCTCACTGGTCTTGATGTCTGTATTCTAACAGCAGAAACTTAATGAAACATGATGATAGTTGACTGTTGGGTTCTCCACATTAGTCTCTCACAGAGATAAGTGTATAACACTGAGCCTGTAATCCCAGCCTTGTTGTTTCCAACATTACTAACTTGTAGAAACAAGATGGTAACCGAATGCTGCATTCCACACAGGGTTGCTTCACAGAGGCGAGCACACTGCACATCCCGCTTCGGTAGTTGCGTCTGTACTCGAAACCTCCTCAGTGAATGGTGACGATAGTGGAATGATGCCCTTTCCGGTGCTCTTCACAGAGTTAAGCACTTAACTAATACCCGATTCTTTGGTGAACGTGTTTTCAAAATTACTGGCTTACTGAAACAAAATGGTACCTGAGCGATGCATTCCACAAAGTGTTTCACAGAGTCGGGTCCACCGCACAGCCGCGTTGGTATCTGCCTGTGTATTCGAACCCTCGTCGCTTAGTGACAGGCGATGGTGGTTCACTAATGCGTTACCCACCCACGTGCTTTTCACGAGGTTACGTGTACAACTCTTAACTGATTCTTTTACGAATGTGTTTTCTAACATTACTTTCTGAAACAACATGGTAATTGATGGCTGTATGGCGCCCACTGTTGTTCACAGAATCAAGCCCACGCCAGATCCCTCGTTGGTATATGCCGCTCTATTCTACCAGCATTCGCGTTGTGAAAGTTGACGATAGTTGAATAATTTGTCCTCCGCCGTGTTCTCTCACAGACTTAAGTAGAGTACCTCTGACTTCGTAGTTCCAAGCCCGTTGTTTTCAAACATTCCGAACTTATTGAAACAACATGGTAACCGAATGCTTCATTCCGCACACGGTTGCTTCACAGAGACGAGCTCGCTGCACATCCCGCGTTGGTATTTGCGTCTCTAGTGGAACAATCCTGACTTCGTGGATGGTGATGGTAGTTGAATAAAAGTTTTCCCAGTGTACTTTCACAGAGTTAAGTACATAACTATTAGCCGATTCTTCCGTGAATGTTTTCAAGCATTGCTGACTTGTTGAAACAACAAGGTACCTGAATGACGCATTCCTCACAGTGTTAGTTCACAAAGTGGAGGAGCCTACACTTCCTTCATGGAAGTCAGCCTTCGTCTTCAATAACAATCAACCAATAGAGTCATGACGGTTGGTGAATGATGCATTCCCCGAAGTTTCCTTTCACCGAGTTGAGCACAGACACGCATGTCTTCCTTCCTTGGAAGAGTTTCTGCACAATACCAACATAGCTATACAAATATCTAATTGAATGCTGGATTCCGGTGAGAAATGTTTCCCAGAGTTGAGGACACTGAACTTCCCTCTTTGGTCTTGATCTCTGTATTGTAACACTAGAAACTTAATGAAACGTGGAGATAGTGGAATGTTGAGTTCTTCGTAGTATTCTCTCACTGAGATGAGTAAAAACTACTGAGCCGGTAGTCCCAGCTTTGTGTTTTCAAATATTACTAACTTATTGAAACAACACGGTAACGGAATGTTGCATTCCTACAGTGTTGTTTCACAGAGTCACATACCCCATTGGTATTTGCCTCTGTGTTCTACCAGTACTCGCTTAGTGATCGTTGACGATAGTTGAACCATGCGTTCTCCACATTCTTCTCTCACAGAAATAACTGTATATCCCTGAGATTAGAGTTCCAGGCTTGTGTTTTCAACCATTACGAACTTACTGAAACAACGTGGTAACCGAATGGTACGTCGCGCACCGTGTTGTTTCACAGAGGCGAGCCCACTGCACATCCCGCCTTGGCATTTGCCTCTGTATTCTAACACTACTCAGTTTGTAAATGGTGTCATTGTTGAATGACGGCTTTTCCTCGGTTCTTTCACAGAGCTAAGTACATAACTATTACCCGACTCTTTCGCGAATGTGTGTTCCAGCATTACTGACTTACTGAAACAACATGGTACTTGAATGATGCATTCCGCACAGTGTTCTCTCACAGAGGGGAGCAAACTGCCCTTCTTTCCTTGAGCTCAGCATTCGTTTTCGGTAAGAATCAACCAAGAGATTCCTGTCAGTGGATGAACAATCCGTTCCCCACAGTTTCCTTTCACCGAGTTGAGTGTATTCACTCTTGCCTAAAGTCCATGCGAGAGTGTCTACATACTACCCGCTTGCGAATCAAACTTTTTTTGATTTGATTGGTTTTCTAACCACATTGTTTCGGAATGCTGAATGTCACTCTGCTTTTTCACAGAGTTGAGACCACGGCACAGCCCTCGGTGGTGTTTGCCTCAGTATTCTACCAGTACTCGCTTAGGGAAAGTTGACAGTTGAGTCATGCGTTCTCCCCTGTGTTCATGCACACAGGTAAGTATATGACATGGAGTTGATAGTTCCAACCTTATTTTTTTTAAGGTGACGACCTTCTTGAAACCACATGGGAACTGAATGATGCATTCCGCCCAGTGTTCCTTCATAGAGTGTTCCTTCATAGAGTCTTGCACTTCCTTCATTCCGCTCAGCGTTCGGCTTCAAGAACAATCAACAGTGGAATCATGAGGTGGATGAAGGATGCGTTCGCCGCGGTTTCCTTTCACCGAGTTGAGTACAAACACTCATGCCTTAAGTCCATGCAAGAGTTTCAATAGACAGCCAACAGAGCGAAACTAATTTCTAATGGAATGCTGGATTCTGCGGAGAAATCTTTCACTGAGATGAGTACTCTGAACTTCCTGCGTTGGTCCTGACCTGTGTATTCTAACACTGGATACTTTATGAAACATGAAGATAGCTGAGGGTTGCGTTCTCCACACTAGTCTCTCACAGAGATAAGGATATAGCCCTGAGCATAGAGTCCCAGCCTTGTGTTTTCAAACATTACTAACGTATTGGAACAACATGCTAACCCAATACTCCATTCCAAACAGTGTTGTTTCACAGAGGCGAGCTCGCCGCACATCCCCGTGTTGGTATGTGCCTCTGTAGTCTCACATTCCTCACGCAGTGAAAGACGATGATAGTTGAATGATGCGTTCTCCAGGATTCTTTCCCAGCGTTTAATGATACAGTGCTTACGGGATTCTGTTATGCATGTGTTTTCTGTCATCACCTTGTGAAACAAGATGGTAATTGATTGCTCTATTGCGCACACTGTTGATTCACAGAGTCAAATCCGTGGAAATCCCTCATTGGTATTTCCTCTGTATCCTATACTGTATTCAGTACTCGCCTAGTGAAAGTTCACCATAGTTGCATCATGTGTTCTCCACGGTGTACTTGCACAGTCTTAAGTGTATAATACCGAGTGGATAGTTCCAGTATGTTTGCATGTTGTGAAACATTACTAACGGATTGAATCATCGTGGTACCTGAATGCTGCATTCGGCCCCGTGTTGTTCCTCCGAGTCGAGCACACTGCACAACACTCATTAGTATTTGCCTCTGTATTCTAACACTACTCAACGGAGATAATAATTGCATGATGCATTTCCCATTGTTCTTTCACAGCGTGAAGTATATAACACTTAACTGTTTGAAAACAAATGCGTCAGTTAACTGATTCTTTCAGGCATTTGTTTTCAAACATTTCTAACTTACTGAAGCAACGTTGTAACTGAATGATGCATTCTGCAGTGTTCTATCACACAGTGGCGCAGCCTCACTTCTCTCGCTGAGCTCAGCATTCGTTTGCAGTAAGACTCAACCGCCCGTATCTGGACGGTTGACGAATGACGCGTTTCCCCACAGTTTTCTTTCACTGAGTTGAGTACATACACTCCTGCCTTACGTCCGGGCAAGAGTTCCGAAACACTACCACCTTAGGGACTCAAATTTCTAACTGAATGCTGGCTTCTGTGGAGAAGTGTTTCAACTTAGTCGAGTACTCTGAAGTCCCGTCATTGCTCTTGGCCTGTGTATCATAACACTACATACTTAATGAAACATGATGATAATTGAGTGTTCCGTTCGCCACAGGGTTCTCTCCCAGAGGTAAGCATATAACACTGAGCTTATAGTGCCAGCCTTACGTTTTCAAACATTACGGACCTATTGTAACAACATGGTAAGTGAATGCAGCCTTCCGCACAGTGTTGTTTCACAGAGTCGAGCCCACAGCCCGTCCCTCATTGGTTTCTGCCTCTGTGGTTTAAAAGTACTCGCTTAGGGAATGTGGACAATAGTTGAATCACGCGTTCTGTCCTTTCGCAGAGTTAAATATATAACACTGAGTTTAGAGTTCCTGCGGTGGGTTTTGAAACGGTAGGAACTTCTTGAAACAACATGGTAACTGAATGCTGCATTCCGCACTGTGTGGTTTCACCGAGTCGAGCGCACTACATATCCTTCGTTGGTATTTGCATCTGTATGCTAACACTCGTCACTTAGTGAAAGACGATGATAGTTGAATTATGCCTTATCCACGGTTCCTATCACAGGGTTAAGTACAAAACGCTTACCTTGTTGTTTTCTGCATGTGTTCTCTAACATTACTTTGTGAAACGTAATTGTAATGGAAGGCTCTATCCCGCTCTATCCCGCACAGTGTTGTTTCACAGTGTCGAGACCACGGTACATCGCTCATTGCTCTTTGCCTCTGTATTCTAACAGTCCTCGCTTACCGAAAGTTGACGATAGTTGATTCATGCGTTCTCAACAGTGTTCTTTCACAGAGTTAAATATATCACACGGCGTTTAGAGTTCCAGGATTTTGTTTTGGAATATTACGAACTTGTTGAAACTGCACTGCAACTGAATGCTGCATTGCGCACAGGGTTGTTTCCCAGAGTCGAGCACGCTGCATATCCTGCATTGGTTATTGCCTCTGTATTCTAACACTAGTCAGTTAGTGCATGGTGTGATAGTTGAATGACGCGATATCCAGGGTTCTGTCACAGGGTTACGTACATAACTATTACCCGATTTTTCCGTGAATGTGTTTTCAACCATGACGGACTTACTGAAACAACATGATACCTGAGTGATGCATTCGGCACGGTGTTGTTTCACAGAGTGGAGCAGCTTGCGCTTCCTTCATTCAGCTCAGCATTCGTTTTCCTAAGAATCAACCAATGGATTCATGACAGTGGATGAATGATCGTTCCCCGCAGAGTTCTCTTACCGACTTGAGTATATACACTCATGACTAACGTTCGTGCAAGTTTCTACACAGTATCAACTTAGCGAAACAAATTTCTAATTGAATGCTGGCCTCTGCGGAGAAACGTTTCACGGAGTTGAGTACTCTGAACCTCCCTCCTTGGTCTAGACATCTCTATTCTAACACTAGATAATGTGAACAAGGTGAGAAGCTGAGTGTTTTGTTCTCCCTAATACTCGCTCACAGGAATAAGTATATAACACTGAGTCTAGAGTGCCAACCTTTTGTTTTCAAACATTACCTACTTATGGAATCAACACGGTTACCGCATGCTGCATTCCACACAGTGTTGTTTCACAGACTCGAGCCCACTGCACATCCCGCGTTGGGATTTGCCTGTGTATGCGAACCCTCCTCACTTAGTGACGGACGATGATAGTTCAATAATCCCCTATCCAGGGTTTACTTACCAGGGGTAAGTATACAACATCTACCAGAGGCTTTTATACATATGTTTCCTATCATTCATTACTCTGTGAAACAACATGGTAATTGATTGCTTTCTTCCGCACAGTGTTGCCTCTCAGAGTCAAGCCCCTGGCACATCATCCCTCATTGGTATTTGCCTCTGTACTCTTTCGGTAGTCCCTTAGTGAACGTTCAGGATAGTTGAGTCGTGCGTCCTCCACGCTGTTCCTTCCCAGACTTAAGCATATAACCCTGCGTTTATAGTTCCATACTGCTGTTTTCAAACATTACGAACTCACTGAAACAACATCGTTACTGGATGCTGCATTCCGCTCTGTGTTGTTTCACAGAGTCGAGACTCTACACATCCCTCCTTAGTATTTCCCCCTGTATTCTAACACTATGCAGTGTATGGTGATGACAGTTGAATGATGCCTTTTCTTTCTTTCTTTCACAGACCTAAGGACATAATAATTCTCTGATTCTTTCCTGCATGTATTTTCAAGCATTACTGAGTTATCGAAACAACACGGTAACTGCTGCATTCTGCACAGTGTTCTTTCACAGAGGGGAGCAGCCTGCACTTCCTTCATTGAGCTCAAAGTTCGTTTTCATGACAATACACCATTGGAATCATGACGGTGGATGAATGACGGGTTCCTCACAGTTAACTTTCACTTGGCTGAGGATATACACGCATGGCGTACGTCCCTGCCATCGTTTCTACAAACTACGAACACAGTGAAACAATTTTCTGAGCGAATGCTGGAATCGGAGGAGAAATCTTTCGCTGAGATGAGTACTGTGAACAACCCTCACTGGTCTTGATGTCTGTATTCTAACAGCAGAAACTTAATGAAACATGATGATAGTTGACTGTTGGGTTCTCCACATTAGTCTCTCACAGAGATAAGTGTATAACACTGAGCCTGTAATCCCAGCCTTGTTGTTTCCAACATTACTAACTTATAGAAACAAGATGGTAACCGAATGCTGCATTCCACACAGGGTTGCTTCACAGAGGCGAGCACACTGCACATCCCGCTTCGGTAGTTGCGTCTGTACTCGAAACCTCCTCAGTGAATGGTGACGATAGTGGAATGATGCCCTTTCCGGTGCTCTTCACAGAGTTAAGCACTTAACTAATACCCGATTCTTTGGTGAACGTGTTTTCAAACTTACTGGCTTACTGAAACAAAATGGTACCTGAGCGATGCATTCCACAAAGTGTTTCACAGAGTCGGGTCCACCGCACAGCCGCGTTGGTATCTGCCTGTGTATTCGAACCCTCGTCGCTTAGTGACAGGCGATGGTGGTTCACTAATGCGTTACCCACCCACGTGCTTTTCACGAGGTTACGTGTACAACGCTTAACTGATTCTTTTACGAATGTGTTTTCTAATATTACTTTCTGAAACAACATGGTAATTGATGGCTGTATGGCGCCCACTGTTGTTCACAGAATCAAGCCCACGCCAGATCCCTCGTTGGTATATGCCGCTCTATTCTACCAGCATTCGCGTTGTGAAAGTTGACGATAGTTGAATAATTTGTCCTCCGCCGTGTTCTCTCACAGACTTAAGTAGAGTACCTCTGACTTCGTAGTTCCAAGCCCGTTGTTTTCAAACATTCCGAACTTATTGAAACAACATGGTAACCGAATGCTTCATTCCGCACACGGTTGCTTCACAGAGACGAGCTCGCTGCACATCCCGCGTTGGTATTTGCGTCTCTAGTGGAACAATCCTGACTTCGTGGATGGTGATGGTAGTTGAATAAAAGTTTTCCCAGTGTACTTTCACAGAGTTAAGTACATAACTATTAGCCGATTCTTCCGTGAATGTTTTCAAGCATTGCTGACTTGTTGAAACAACAAGGTACCTGAATGACGCATTCCTCACAGTGTTAGTTCACAAAGTGGAGGAGCCTACACTTCCTTCATGGAAGTCAGCCTTCGTCTTCAATAACAATCAACCAATAGAGTCATGACGGTTGGTGAATGATGCATTCCCCGAAGTTTCCTTTCACCGAGTTGAGCACAGACACGCATGTCTTCCTTCCTTGGAAGAGTTTCTGCACAATACCAACATAGCTATACAAATATCTAATTGAATGCTGGATTCCGGTGAGAAATGTTTCCCAGAGTTGAGGACACTGAACTTCCCTCTTTGGTCTTGATCTCTGTATTGTAACACTAGAAACTTAATGAAACGTGGAGATAGTGGAATGTTGAGTTCTTCGTAGTATTCTCTCACTGAGATGAGTAAAAACTACTGAGCCGGTAGTCCCAGCTTTGTGTTTTCAAATATTACTAACTTATTGAAACAACACGGTAACGGAATGTTGCATTCCTACAGTGTTGTTTCACAGAGTCACATACCCCATTGGTATTTGCCTCTGTGTTCTACCAGTACTCGCTTAGTGATCGTTGACGATAGTTGAACCATGCGTTCTCCACATTCTTCTCTCACAGAAATAACTGTATATCCCTGAGATTAGAGTTCCAGGCTTGTGTTTTCAACCATTACGAACTTACTGAAACAACGTGGTAACCGAATGGTACGTCGCGCACCGTGTTGTTTCACAGAGGCGAGCCCACTGCACATCCCGCCTTGGCATTTGCCTCTGTATTCTAACACTACTCAGTTTGTAAATGGTGTCATTGTTGAATGACGGCTTTTCCTCGGTTCTTTCACAGAGCTAAGTACATAACTATTACCCGACTCTTTCGCGAATGTGTGTTCCAGCATTACTGACTTACTGAAACAACATGGTACTTGAATGATGCATTCCGCACAGTGTTCTCTCACAGAGGGGAGCAAACTGCCCTTCTTTCCTTGAGCTCAGCATTCGTTTTCGGTAAGAATCAACCAAGAGATTCCTGTCAGTGGATGAACAATCCGTTCCCCACAGTTTCCTTTCACCGAGTTGAGTGTATTCACTCTTGCCTAAAGTCCATGCGAGAGTGTCTACATACTACCCGCTTGCGAATCAAACTTTTTTTGATTTGATTGGTTTTCTAACCACATTGTTTCGGAATGCTGAATGTCACTCTGCTTTTTCACAGAGTTGAGACCACGGCACAGCCCTCGGTGGTGTTTGCCTCAGTATTCTACCAGTACTCGCTTAGGGAAAGTTGACAGTTGAGTCATGCGTTCTCCCCTGTGTTCATGCACACAGGTAAGTATATGACATGGAGTTGATAGTTCCAACCTTATTTTTTTTAAGGTGACGACCTTCTTGAAACCACATGGGAACTGAATGATGCATTCCGCCCAGTGTTCCTTCATAGAGTGTTCCTTCATAGAGTCTTGCACTTCCTTCATTCCGCTCAGCGTTCGGCTTCAAGAACAATCAACAGTGGAATCATGAGGTGGATGAAGGATGCGTTCGCCGCGGTTTCCTTTCACCGAGTTGAGTACAAACACTCATGCCTTAAGTCCATGCAAGAGTTTCAATAGACAGCCAACAGAGCGAAACTAATTTCTAATGGAATGCTGGATTCTGCGGAGAAATCTTTCACTGAGATGAGTACTCTGAACTTCCTGCGTTGGTCCTGACCTGTGTATTCTAACACTGGATACTTTATGAAACATGAAGATAGCTGAGGGTTGCGTTCTCCACACTAGTCTCTCACAGAGATAAGGATATAGCCCTGAGCATAGAGTCCCAGCCTTGTGTTTTCAAACATTACTAACGTATTGGAACAACATGCTAACCCAATACTCCATTCCAAACAGTGTTGTTTCACAGAGGCGAGCTCGCCGCACATCCCCGTGTTGGTATGTGCCTCTGTAGTCTCACATTCCTCACGCAGTGAAAGACGATGATAGTTGAATGATGCGTTCTCCAGGATTCTTTCCCAGCGTTTAATGATACAGTGCTTACGGGATTCTGTTATGCATGTGTTTTCTGTCATCACCTTGTGAAACAAGATGGTAATTGATTGCTCTATTGCGCACACTGTTGATTCACAGAGTCAAATCCGTGGAAATCCCTCATTGGTATTTCCTCTGTATCCTATACTGTATTCAGTACTCGCCTAGTGAAAGTTCACCATAGTTGCATCATGTGTTCTCCACGGTGTACTTGCACAGTCTTAAGTGTATAATACCGAGTGGATAGTTCCAGTATGTTTGCATGTTGTGAAACATTACTAACGGATTGAATCATCGTGGTACCTGAATGCTGCATTCGGCCCCGTGTTGTTCCTCCGAGTCGAGCACACTGCACAACACTCATTAGTATTTGCCTCTGTATTCTAACACTACTCAACGGAGATAATAATTGCATGATGCATTTCCCATTGTTCTTTCACAGCGTGAAGTATATAACACTTAACTGTTTGAAAACAAATGCGTCAGTTAACTGATTCTTTCAGGCATTTGTTTTCAAACATTTCTAACTTACTGAAGCAACGTTGTAACTGAATGATGCATTCTGCAGTGTTCTATCACACAGTGGCGCAGCCTCACTTCTCTCGCTGAGCTCAGCATTCGTTTGCAGTAAGACTCAACCGCCCGTATCTGGACGGTTGACGAATGACGCGTTTCCCCACAGTTTTCTTTCACTGAGTTGAGTACATACACTCCTGCCTTACGTCCGGGCAAGAGTTCCGAAACACTACCACCTTAGGGACTCAAATTTCTAACTGAATGCTGGCTTCTGTGGAGAAGTGTTTCAACTTAGTCGAGTACTCTGAAGTCCCGTCATTGCTCTTGGCCTGTGTATCATAACACTACATACTTAATGAAACATGATGATAATTGAGTGTTCCGTTCGCCACAGGGTTCTCTCCCAGAGGTAAGCATATAACACTGAGCTTATAGTGCCAGCCTTACGTTTTCAAACATTACGGACCTATTGTAACAACATGGTAAGTGAATGCAGCCTTCCGCACAGTGTTGTTTCACAGAGTCGAGCCCACAGCCCGTCCCTCATTGGTTTCTGCCTCTGTGGTTTAAAAGTACTCGCTTAGGGAATGTGGACAATAGTTGAATCACGCGTTCTGTCCTTTCGCAGAGTTAAATATATAACACTGAGTTTAGAGTTCCTGCGGTGGGTTTTGAAACGGTAGGAACTTCTTGAAACAACATGGTAACTGAATGCTGCATTCCGCACTGTGTGGTTTCACCGAGTCGAGCGCACTACATATCCTTCGTTGGTATTTGCATCTGTATGCTAACACTCGTCACTTAGTGAAAGACGATGATAGTTGAATTATGCCTTATCCACGGTTCCTATCACAGGGTTAAGTACAAAACGCTTACCTTGTTGTTTTCTGCATGTGTTCTCTAACATTACTTTGTGAAACGTAATTGTAATGGAAGGCTCTATCCCGCACAGTGTTGTTTCACAGTGTCGAGACCACGGTACATCGCTCATTGCTCTTTGCCTCTGTATTCTAACAGTCCTCGCTTACCGAAAGTTGACGATAGTTGATTCATGCGTTCTCAACAGTGTTCTTTCACAGAGTTAAATATATCACACGGCGTTTAGAGTTCCAGGATTTTGTTTTGGAATATTACGAACTTGTTGAAACTGCACTGCAACTGAATGCTGCATTGCGCACAGGGTTGTTTCCCAGAGTCGAGCACGCTGCATATCCTGCATTGGTTATTGCCTCTGTATTCTAACACTAGTCAGTTAGTGCATGGTGTGATAGTTGAATGACGCGATATCCAGGGTTCTGTCACAGGGTTACGTACATAACTATTACCCGATTTTTCCGTGAATGTGTTTTCAACCATGACGGACTTACTGAAACAACATGATACCTGAGTGATGCATTCGGCACGGTGTTGTTTCACAGAGTGGAGCAGCTCGCGCTTCCTTCATTCAGCTCAGCATTCGTTTTCCTAAGAATCAACCAATGGATTCATGACAGTGGATGAATGATCGTTCCCCGCAGAGTTCTCTTACCGACTTGAGTATATACACTCATGACTAACGTTCGTGCAAGTTTCTACACAGTATCAACTTAGCGAAACAAATTTCTAATTGAATGCTGGCCTCTGCGGAGAAACGTTTCACGGAGTTGAGTACTCTGAGTACTCTGAACTTCCCTCCTTGGTCTAGACATCTCTATTCTAACACTAGATAATGTGAACAAGGTGAGAAGCTGAGTGTTTTGTTCTCCCTAATACTCGCTCACAGGAATAAGTATATAACACTGAGTCTAGAGTGCCAACCTTTTGTTTTCAAACATTACCTACTTATGGAATCAACACGGTTACCGCATGCTGCATTCCACACAGTGTTGTTTCACAGACTCGAGCCCACTGCACATCCCGCGTTGGGATTTGCCTGTGTATGCGAACCCTCCTCACTTAGTGACGGACGATGATAGTTCAATAATCCCCTATCCAGGGTTTACTTACCAGGGGTAAGTATACAACATCTACCAGAGGCTTTTATACATATGTTTTCTATCATTCATTACTCTGTGAAACAACATGGTAATTGATTGCTTTCTTCCGCACAGTGTTGCCTCTCAGAGTCAAGCCCCTGGCACATCATCCCTCATTGGTATTTGCCTCTGTACTCTTTCGGTAGTCCCTTAGTGAACGTTCAGGATAGTTGAGTCGTGCGTCCTCCACGCTGTTCCTTCCCAGACTTAAGCATATAACCCTGCGTTTATAGTTCCATACTGCTGTTTTCAAACATTACGAACTCACTGAAACAACATCGTTACTGGATGCTGCATTCCGCTCTGTGTTGTTTCACAGAGTCGAGACACTACACATCCCTCCTTAGTATTTCCCCCTGTATTCTAACACTGTGCAGTGTATGGTGATGACAGTTGAATGATGCCTTTTCTTTCTTTCTTTCACAGACCTAAGGACATAATAATTCTCTGATTCTTTCCTGCATGTATTTTCAAGCATTACTGAGTTATCGAAACAACACGGTAACTGCTGCATTCTGCACAGTGTTCTTTCACAGAGGGGAGCAGCCTGCACTTCCTTCATTGAGCTCAAAGTTCGTTTTCATGACAATACACCATTGGAATCATGACGGTGGATGAATGACGGGTTCCTCACAGTTAACTTTCACTTGGCTGAGGATATACACGCATGGCGTACGTCCCTGCAATCGTTTCTACAAACTACGAACACAGTGAAACAATTTTCTGAGCGAATGCTGGAATCGGAGGAGAAATCTTTCGCTGAGATGAGTACTGTGAACAACCCTCACTGGTCTTGATGTCTGTATTCTAACAGCAGAAACTTAATGAAACATGATGATAGTTGACTGTTGGGTTCTCCACATTAGTCTCTCACAGAGATAAGTGTATAACACTGAGCCTGTAATCCCAGCCTTGTTGTTTCCAACATTACTAACTTGTAGAAACAAGATGGTAACCGAATGCTGCATTCCACACAGGGTTGCTTCACAGAGGCGAGCACACTGCACATCCCGCTTCGGTAGTTGCGTCTGTACTCGAAACCTCCTCAGTGAATGGTGACGATAGTGGAATGATGCCCTTTCCGGTGCTCTTCACAGAGTTAAGCACTTAACTAATACCCGATTCTTTGGTGAACGTGTTTTCAAAATTACTGGCTTACTGAAACAAAATGGTACCTGAGCGATGCATTCCACAAAGTGTTTCACAGAGTCGGGTCCACCGCACAGCCGCGTTGGTATCTGCCTGTGTATTCGAACCCTCGTCGCTTAGTGACAGGCGATGGTGGTTCACTAATGCGTTACCCACCCACGTGCTTTTCACGAGGTTACGTGTACAACTCTTAACTGATTCTTTTACGAATGTGTTTTCTAACATTACTTTCTGAAACAACATGGTAATTGATGGCTGTATGGCGCCCACTGTTGTTCACAGAATCAAGCCCACGCCAGATCCCTCGTTGGTATATGCCGCTCTATTCTACCAGCATTCGCGTTGTGAAAGTTGACGATAGTTGAATAATTTGTCCTCCGCCGTGTTCTCTCACAGACTTAAGTAGAGTACCTCTGACTTCGTAGTTCCAAGCCCGTTGTTTTCAAACATTCCGAACTTATTGAAACAACATGGTAACCGAATGCTTCATTCCGCACACGGTTGCTTCACAGAGACGAGCTCGCTGCACATCCCGCGTTGGTATTTGCGTCTCTAGTGGAACAATCCTGACTTCGTGGATGGTGATGGTAGTTGAATAAAAGTTTTCCCAGTGTACTTTCACAGAGTTAAGTACATAACTATTAGCCGATTCTTCCGTGAATGTTTTCAAGCATTGCTGACTTGTTGAAACAACAAGGTACCTGAATGACGCATTCCTCACAGTGTTAGTTCACAAAGTGGAGGAGCCTACACTTCCTTCATGGAAGTCAGCCTTCGTCTTCAATAACAATCAACCAATAGAGTCATGACGGTTGGTGAATGATGCATTCCCCGAAGTTTCCTTTCACCGAGTTGAGCACAGACACGCATGTCTTCCTTCCTTGGAAGAGTTTCTGCACAATACCAACATAGCTATACAAATATCTAATTGAATGCTGGATTCCGGTGAGAAATGTTTCCCAGAGTTGAGGACACTGAACTTCCCTCTTTGGTCTTGATCTCTGTATTGTAACACTAGAAACTTAATGAAACGTGGAGATAGTGGAATGTTGAGTTCTTCGTAGTATTCTCTCACTGAGATGAGTAAAAACTACTGAGCCGGTAGTCCCAGCTTTGTGTTTTCAAATATTACTAACTTATTGAAACAACACGGTAACGGAATGTTGCATTCCTACAGTGTTGTTTCACAGAGTCACATACCCCATTGGTATTTGCCTCTGTGTTCTACCAGTACTCGCTTAGTGATCGTTGACGATAGTTGAACCATGCGTTCTCCACATTCTTCTCTCACAGAAATAACTGTATATCCCTGAGATTAGAGTTCCAGGCTTGTGTTTTCAACCATTACGAACTTACTGAAACAACGTGGTAACCGAATGGTACGTCGCGCACCGTGTTGTTTCACAGAGGCGAGCCCACTGCACATCCCGCCTTGGCATTTGCCTCTGTATTCTAACACTACTCAGTTTGTAAATGGTGTCATTGTTGAATGACGGCTTTTCCTCGGTTCTTTCACAGAGCTAAGTACATAACTATTACCCGACTCTTTCGCGAATGTGTGTTCCAGCATTACTGACTTACTGAAACAACATGGTACTTGAATGATGCATTCCGCACAGTGTTCTTTCACAGAGGGGAGCAAACTGCCCTTCTTTCCTTGAGCTCAGCATTCGTTTTCGGTAAGAATCAACCAAGAGATTCCTGTCAGTGGATGAACAATCCGTTCCCCACAGTTTCCTTTCACGAGTTGAGTGTATTCACTCTTGCCTAAAGTCCATGCGAGAGTGTCTACATACTACCCGCTTGCGAATCAAACTTTTTTTGATTTGATTGGTTTTCTAACCACATTGTTTCGGAATGCTGAATGTCACTCTGCTTTTTCACAGAGATGAGACCACGGCACAGCCCTCGGTGGTGTTTGCCTCAGTATTCTAACAGTCCTCGCTTAGGGAAAGTTGACAGTTGAGTCATGCGTTCTCCCCTGTGTTCATGCACACAGGTAAGTATATGACATGGAGTTGATAGTTCCAACCTTATTTTTTTTAAGGTGACGACCTTCTTGAAACCACATGGGAACTGAATGATGCATTCCGCCCAGTGTTCCTTCATAGAGTGTTCCTTCATAGAGTCTTGCACTTCCTTCATTCCGCTCAGCGTTCGGCTTCAAGAACAATCAACAGTGGAATCATGAGGTGGATGAAGGATGCGTTCGCCGCGGTTTCCTTTCACCGAGTTGAGTACAAACACTCATGCCTTAAGTCCATGCAAGAGTTTCAATAGACAGCCAACAGAGCGAAACTAATTTCTAATGGAATGCTGGATTCTGCGGAGAAATCTTTCACTGAGATGAGTACTCTGAACTTCCTGCGTTGGTCCTGACCTGTGTATTCTAACACTGGATACTTTATGAAACATGAAGATAGCTGAGGGTTGCGTTCTCCACACTAGTCTCTCACAGAGATAAGGATATAGCCCTGAGCATAGAGTCCCAGCCTTGTGTTTTCAAACATTACTAACGTATTGGAACAACATGCTAACCCAATACTCCATTCCAAACAGTGTTGTTTCACAGAGGCGAGCTCGCCGCACATCCCCGTGTTGGTATGTGCCTCTGTAGTCTCACATTCCTCACGCAGTGAAAGACGATGATAGTTGAATGATGCGTTCTCCAGGATTCTTTCCCAGCGTTTAATGATACAGTGCTTACGGGATTCTGTTATGCATGTGTTTTCTGTCATCACCTTGTGAAACAAGATGGTAATTGATTGCTCTATTGCGCACACTGTTGATTCACAGAGTCAAATCCATGGAAATCCCTCATTGGTATTTCCTCTGTATCCTATACTGTATTCAGTACTCGCCTAGTGAAAGTTCACCATAGTTGCATCATGTGTTCTCCACGGTGTACTTGCACAGTCTTAAGTGTATAATACCGAGTGGATAGTTCCAGTATGTTTGCATGTTGTGAAACATTACTAACGGATTGAATCATCGTGGTACCTGAATGCTGCATTCGGCCCCGTGTTGTTCCTCCGAGTCGAGCACACTGCACAACACTCATTAGTATTTGCCTCTGTATTCTAACACTACTCAACGGAGATAATAATTGCATGATGCATTTCCCATTGTTCTTTCACAGCGTGAAGTATATAACACTTAACTGTTTGAAAACAAATGCGTCAGTTAACTGATTCTTTCAGGCATTTGTTTTCAAACATTTCTAACTTACTGAAGCAACGTTGTAACTGAATGATGCATTCTGCAGTGTTCTATCACACAGTGGCGCAGCCTCACTTCTCTCGCTGAGCTCAGCATTCGTTTGCAGTAAGACTCAACCGCCCGTATCTGGACGGTTGACGAATGACGCGTTTCCCCACAGTTTTCTTTCACTGAGTTGAGTACATACACTCCTGCCTTACGTCCGGGCAAGAGTTCCGAAACACTACCACCTTAGGGACTCAAATTTCTAACTGAATGCTGGCTTCTGTGGAGAAGTGTTTCAACTTAGTCGAGTACTCTGAAGTCCCGTCATTGCTCTTGGCCTGTGTATCATAACACTACATACTTAATGAAACATGATGATAATTGAGTGTTCCGTTCGCCACAGGGTTCTCTCCCAGAGGTAAGCATATAACACTGAGCTTATAGTGCCAGCCTTACGTTTTCAAACATTACGGACCTATTGTAACAACATGGTAAGTGAATGCAGCCGTCCGCACAGTGTTGTTTCACAGAGTCGAGCCCACAGCCCGTCCCTCATTGGTTTCTGCCTCTGTGGTTTAAAAGTACTCGCTTAGGGAATGTGGACAATAGTTGAATCACGCGTTCTGTCCTTTCGCAGAGTTAAATATATAACACTGAGTTTAGAGTTCCTGCGGTGGGTTTTGAAACGGTAGGAACTTCTTGAAACAACATGGTAACTGAATGCTGCATTCCGCACTGTGTGGTTTCACCGAGTCGAGCGCACTACATATCCTTCGTTGGTATTTGCATCTGTATGCTAACACTCGTCACTTAGTGAAAGACGATGATAGTTGAATTATGCCTTATCCACGGTTCCTATCACAGGGTTAAGTACAAAACGCTTACCTTGTTGTTTTCTGCATGTGTTCTCTAACATTACTTTGTGAAACGTAATTGTAATGGAAGGCTCTATCCCGCTCTATCCCGCACAGTGTTGTTTCACAGTGTCGAGACCACGGTACATCGCTCATTGCTCTTTGCCTCTGTATTCTAACAGTCCTCGCTTACCGAAAGTTGACGATAGTTGATTCATGCGTTCTCAACAGTGTTCTTTCACAGAGTTAAATATATCACACGGCGTTTAGAGTTCCAGGATTTTGTTTTGGAATATTACGAACTTGTTGAAACTGCACTGCAACTGAATGCTGCATTGCGCACAGGGTTGTTTCCCAGAGTCGAGCACGCTGCATATCCTGCATTGGTTATTGCCTCTGTATTCTAACACTAGTCAGTTAGTGCATGGTGTGATAGTTGAATGACGCGATATCCAGGGTTCTGTCACAGGGTTACGTACATAACTATTACCCGATTTTTCCGTGAATGTGTTTTCAACCATGACGGACTTACTGAAACAACATGATACCTGAGTGATGCATTCGGCACGGTGTTGTTTCACAGAGTGGAGCAGCTCGCGCTTCCTTCATTCAGCTCAGCATTCGTTTTCCTAAGAATCAACCAATGGATTCATGACAGTGGATGAATGATCGTTCCCCGCAGAGTTCTCTTACCGACTTGAGGATATACACTCATGACTAACGTTCGTGCAAGTTTCTACACAGTATCAACTTAGCGAAACAAATTTCTAATTGAATGCTGGCCTCTGCGGAGAAACGTTTCACGGAGTTGAGTACTCTGAACTTCCCTCCTTGGTCTAGACATCTCTATTCTAACACTAGATAATGTGAACAAGGTGAGAAGCTGAGTGTTTTGTTCTCCCTAATACTCGCTCACAGGAATAAGTATATAACACTGAGTCTAGAGTGCCAACCTTTTGTTTTCAAACATTACCTACTTATGGAATCAACACGGTTACCGCATGCTGCATTCCACACAGTGTTGTTTCACAGACTCGAGCCCACTGCACATCCCGCGTTGGGATTTGCCTGTGTATGCGAACCCTCCTCACTTAGTGACGGACGATGATAGTTCAATAATCCCTTATCCAGGGTTTACTTACCAGGGGTAAGTATACAACATCTACCAGAGGCTTTTATACATATGTTTTCTATCATTCATTACTCTGTGAAACAACATGGTAAGTTGATTGCTTTCTTCCGCACGGTGTTGCCTCTCAGAGTCAAGCCCCTGGCACATCATCCCTCATTGGTATTTGCCTCTGTACTCTTTCGGTAGTCCCTTAGTGAACGTTCAGGATAGTTGAGTCGTGCGTCCTCCACGCTGTTCCTTCCCAGACTTAAGCATATAACCCTGCGTTTATAGTTCCATACTGCTGTTTTCAAACATTACGAACTCACTGAAACAACATCGTTACTGGATGCTGCATTCCGCTCTGTGTTGTTTCACAGAGTCGAGACACTACACATCCCTCCTTAGTATTTCCCCCTGTATTCTAACACTGTGCAGTGTATGGTGATGACAGTTGAATGATGCCTTTTCTTTCTTTCTTTCACAGACCTAAGGACATAATAATTCTCTGATTCTTTCCTGCATGTATTTTCAAGCATTACTGAGTTATCGAAACAACACGGTAACTGCTGCATTCTGCACAGTGTTCTTTCACAGAGGGGAGCAGCCTGCACTTCCTTCATTGAGCTCAAAGTTCGTTTTCATGACAATACACCATTGGAATCATGACGGTGGATGAATGACGGGTTCCTCACAGTTAACTTTCACTTGGCTGAGGATATACACGCATGGCGTACGTCCCTGCAATCGTTTCTACAAACTACGAACACAGTGAAACAATTTTCTGATCGAATGCTGGAATCGGAGGAGAAATCTTTCGCTGAGATGAGTACTGTGAACAACCCTCACTGGTCTTGATGTCTGTATTCTAACAGCAGAAACTTAATGAAACATGATGATAGTTGACTGTTGGGTTCTCCACATTAGTCTCTCACAGAGATAAGTGTATAACACTGAGCCTGTAATCCCAGCCTTGTTGTTTCCAACATTACTAACTTGTAGAAACAAGATGGTAACCGAATGCTGCATTCCACACAGGGTTGCTTCACAGAGGCGAGCACACTGCACATCCCGCTTCGGTAGTTGCGTCTGTACTCGAAACCTCCTCAGTGAATGGTGACGATAGTGGAATGATGCCCTTTCCGGTGCTCTTCACAGAGTTAAGCACTTAACTAATACCCGATTCTTTGGTGAACGTGTTTTCAAAATTACTGGCTTACTGAAACAAAATGGTACCTGAGCGATGCATTCCACAAAGTGTTTCACAGAGTCGGGTCCACCGCACAGCCGCGTTGGTATCTGCCTGTGTATTCGAACCCTCGTCGCTTAGTGACAGGCGATGGTGGTTCACTAATGCGTTACCCACCCACGTGCTTTTCACGAGGTTACGTGTACAACTCTTAACTGATTCTTTTACGAATGTGTTTTCTAACATTACTTTCTGAAACAACATGGTAATTGATGGCTGTATGGCGCCCACTGTTGTTCACAGAATCAAGCCCACGCCAGATCCCTCGTTGGTATATGCCGCTCTATTCTACCAGCATTCGCGTTGTGAAAGTTGACGATAGTTGAATAATTTGTCCTCCGCCGTGTTCTCTCACAGACTTAAGTAGAGTACCTCTGACTTCGTAGTTCCAAGCCCGTTGTTTTCAAACATTCCGAACTTATTGAAACAACATGGTAACCGAATGCTTCATTCCGCACACGGTTGCTTCACAGAGACGAGCTCGCTGCACATCCCGCGTTGGTATTTGCGTCTCTAGTGGAACAATCCTGACTTCGTGAATGGTGATGGTAGTTGAATAAAAGTTTTCCCAGTGTACTTTCACAGAGTTAAGTACATAACTATTAGCCGATTCTTCCGTGAATGTTTTCAAGCATTGCTGACTTGTTGAAACAACAAGGTACCTGAATGACGCATTCCTCACAGTGTTAGTTCACAAAGTGGAGGAGCCTACACTTCCTTCATGGAAGTCAGCCTTCGTCTTCAATAACAATCAACCAATAGAGTCATGACGGTTGGTGAATGATGCATTCCCCGAAGTTTCCTTTCACCGAGTTGAGCACAGACACGCATGTCTTCCTTCCTTGGAAGAGTTTCTGCACAATACCAACATAGCTATACAAATATCTAATTGAATGCTGGATTCCGGTGAGAAATGTTTCCCAGAGTTGAGGACACTGAACTTCCCTCTTTGGTCTTGATCTCTGTATTGTAACACTAGAAACTTAATGAAACGTGGAGATAGTGGAATGTTGAGTTCTTCGTAGTATTCTCTCACTGAGATGAGTAAAAACTACTGAGCCGGTAGTCCCAGCTTTGTGTTTTCAAATATTACTAACTTATTGAAACAACACGGTAACGGAATGTTGCATTCCTACAGTGTTGTTTCACAGAGTCACATACCCCATTGGTATTTGCCTCTGTGTTCTACCAGTACTCGCTTAGTGATCGTTGACGATAGTTGAACCATGCGTTCTCCACATTCTTCTCTCACAGAAATAACTGTATATCCCTGAGATTAGAGTTCCAGGCTTGTGTTTTCAACCATTACGAACTTACTGAAACAACGTGGTAACCGAATGGTACGTCGCGCACCGTGTTGTTTCACAGAGGCGAGCCCACTGCACATCCCGCCTTGGCATTTGCCTCTGTATTCTAACACTACTCAGTTTGTAAATGGTGTCATTGTTGAATGACGGCTTTTCCTCGGTTCTTTCACAGAGCTAAGTACATAACTATTACCCGACTCTTTCGCGAATGTGTGTTCCAGCATTACTGACTTACTGAAACAACATGGTACTTGAATGATGCATTCCGCACAGTGTTCTTTCACAGAGGGGAGCAAACTGCCCTTCTTTCCTTGAGCTCAGCATTCGTTTTCGGTAAGAATCAACCAAGAGATTCCTGTCAGTGGATGAACAATCCGTTCCCCACAGTTTCCTTTCACCGAGTTGAGTGTATTCACTCTTGCCTAAAGTCCATGCGAGAGTGTCTACATACTACCCGCTTGCGAATCAAACTTTTTTTGATTTGATTGGTTTTCTAACCACATTGTTTCGGAATGCTGAATGTCACTCTGCTTTTTCACAGAGTTGAGACCACGGCACAGCCCTCGGTGGTGTTTGCCTCAGTATTCTACCAGTACTCGCTTAGGGAAAGTTGACAGTTGAGTCATGCGTTCTCCCCTGTGTTCATGCACACAGGTAAGTATATGACATGGAGTTGATAGTTCCAACCTTATTTTTTTTAAGGTGACGACCTTCTTGAAACCACATGGGAACTGAATGATGCATTCCGCCCAGTGTTCCTTCATAGAGTGTTCCTTCATAGAGTCTTGCACTTCCTTCATTCCGCTCAGCGTTCGGCTTCAAGAACAATCAACAGTGGAATCATGAGGTGGATGAAGGATGCGTTCGCCGCGGTTTCCTTTCACCGAGTTGAGTACAAACACTCATGCCTTAAGTCCATGCAAGAGTTTCAATAGACAGCCAACAGAGCGAAACTAATTTCTAATGGAATGCTGGATTCTGCGGAGAAATCTTTCACTGAGATGAGTACTCTGAACTTCCTGCGTTGGTCCTGACCTGTGTATTCTAACACTGGATACTTTATGAAACATGAAGATAGCTGAGGGTTGCGTTCTCCACACTAGTCTCTCACAGAGATAAGGATATAGCCCTGAGCATAGAGTCCCAGCCTTGTGTTTTCAAACATTACTAACGTATTGGAACAACATGCTAACCCAATACTCCATTCCAAACAGTGTTGTTTCACAGAGGCGAGCTCGCCGCACATCCCCGTGTTGGTATGTGCCTCTGTAGTCTCACATTCCTCACGCAGTGAAAGACGATGATAGTTGAATGATGCGTTCTCCAGGATTCTTTCCCAGCGTTTAATGATACAGTGCTTACGGGATTCTGTTATGCATGTGTTTTCTGTCATCACCTTGTGAAACAAGATGGTAATTGATTGCTCTATTGCGCACACTGTTGATTCACAGAGTCAAATCCGTGGAAATCCCTCATTGGTATTTCCTCTGTATCCTATACTGTATTCAGTACTCGCCTAGTGAAAGTTCACCATAGTTGCATCATGTGTTCTCCACGGTGTACTTGCACAGTCTTAAGTGTATAATACCGAGTGGATAGTTCCAGTATGTTTGCATGTTGTGAAACATTACTAACGGATTGAATCATCGTGGTACCTGAATGCTGCATTCGGCCCCGTGTTGTTCCTCCGAGTCGAGCACACTGCACTACACTCATTAGTATTTGCCTCTGTATTCTAACACTACTCAACGGAGATAATAATTGCATGATGCATTTCCCATTGTTCTTTCACAGCGTGAAGTATATAACACTTAACTGTTTGAAAACAAATGCGTCAGTTAACTGATTCTTTCAGGCATTTGTTTTCAAACATTTCTAACTTACTGAAGCAACGTTGTAACTGAATGATGCATTCTGCAGTGTTCTATCACACAGTGGCGCAGCCTCACTTCTCTCGCTGAGCTCAGCATTCGTTTGCAGTAAGACTCAACCGCCCGTATCTGGACGGTTGACGAATGACGCGTTTCCCCACAGTTTTCTTTCACTGAGTTGAGTACATACACTCCTGCCTTACGTCCGGGCAAGAGTTCCGAAACACTACCACCTTAGGGACTCAAATTTCTAACTGAATGCTGGCTTCTGTGGAGAAGTGTTTCAACTTAGTCGAGTACTCTGAAGTCCCGTCATTGCTCTTGGCCTGTGTATCATAACACTACATACTTAATGAAACATGATGATAATTGAGTGTTCCGTTCGCCACAGGGTTCTCTCCCAGAGGTAAGCATATAACACTGAGCTTATAGTGCCAGCCTTACGTTTTCAAACATTACGGACCTATTGTAACAACATGGTAAGTGAATGCAGCCTTCCGCACAGTGTTGTTTCACAGAGTCGAGCCCACAGCCCGTCCCTCATTGGTTTCTGCCTCTGTGGTTTAAAAGTACTCGCTTAGGGAATGTGGACAATAGTTGAATCACGCGTTCTGTCCTTTCGCAGAGTTAAATATATAACACTGAGTTTAGAGTTCCTGCGGTGGGTTTTGAAACGGTAGGAACTTCTTGAAACAACATGGTAACTGAATGCTGCATTCCGCACTGTGTGGTTTCACCGAGTCGAGCGCACTACATATCCTTCGTTGGTATTTGCATCTGTATGCTAACACTCGTCACTTAGTGAAAGACGATGATAGTTGAATTATGCCTTATCCACGGTTCCTATCACAGGGTTAAGTACAAAACGCTTACCTTGTTGTTTTCTGCATGTGTTCTCTAACATTACTTTGTGAAACGTAATTGTAATGGAAGGCTCTATCCCGCACAGTGTTGTTTCACAGTGTCGAGACCACGGTACATCGCTCATTGCTCTTTGCCTCTGTATTCTAACAGTCCTCGCTTACCGAAAGTTGACGATAGTTGATTCATGCGTTCTCAACAGTGTTCTTTCACAGAGTTAAATATATCACACGGCGTTTAGAGTTCCAGGATTTTGTTTTGGAATATTACGAACTTGTTGAAACTGCACTGCAACTGAATGCTGCATTGCGCACAGGGTTGTTTCCCAGAGTCGAGCACGCTGCATATCCTGCATTGGTTATTGCCTCTGTATTCTAACACTAGTCAGTTAGTGCATGGTGTGATAGTTGAATGACGCGATATCCAGGGTTCTGTCACAGGGTTACGTACATAACTATTACCCGATTTTTCCGTGAATGTGTTTTCAACCATGACGGACTTACTGAAACAACATGATACCTGAGTGATGCATTCGGCACGGTGTTGTTTCACAGAGTGGAGCAGCTCGCGCTTCCTTCATTCAGCTCAGCATTCGTTTTCCTAAGAATCAACCAATGGATTCATGACAGTGGATGAATGATCGTTCCCCGCAGAGTTCTCTTACCGACTTGAGTATATACACTCATGACTAACGTTCGTGCAAGTTTCTACACAGTATCAACTTAGCGAAACAAATTTCTAATTGAATGCTGGCCTCTGCGGAGAAACGTTTCACGGAGTTGAGTACTCTGAACTTCCCTCCTTGGTCTAGACATCTCTATTCTAACACTAGATAATGTGAACAAGGTGAGAAGCTGAGTGTTTTGTTCTCCCTAATACTCGCTCACAGGAATAAGTATATAACACTGAGTCTAGAGTGCCAACCTTTTGTTTTCAAACATTACCTACTTATGGAATCAACACGGTTACCGCATGCTGCATTCCACACAGTGTTGTTTCACAGACTCGAGCCCACTGCACATCCCGCGTTGGGATTTGCCTGTGTATGCGAACCCTCCTCACTTAGTGACGGACGATGATAGTTCAATAATCCCCTATCCAGGGTTTACTTACCAGGGGTAAGTATACAACATCTACCAGAGGCTTTTATACATATGTTTTCTATCATTCATTACTCTGTGAAACAACATGGTAATTGATTGCTTTCTTCCGCACAGTGTTGCCTCTCAGAGTCAAGCCCCTGGCACATCATCCCTCATTGGTATTTGCCTCTGTACTCTTTCGGTAGTCCCTTAGTGAACGTTCAGGATAGTTGAGTCGTGCGTCCTCCACGCTGTTCCTTCCCAGACTTAAGCATATAACCCTGCGTTTATAGTTCCATACTGCTGTTTTCAAACATTACGAACTCACTGAAACAACATCGTTACTGGATGCTGCATTCCGCTCTGTGTTGTTTCACAGAGTCGAGACACTACACATCCCTCCTTAGTATTTCCCCCTGTATTCTAACACTGTGCAGTGTATGGTGATGACAGTTGAATGATGCCTTTTCTTTCTTTCTTTCACAGACCTAAGGACATAATAATTCTCTGATTCTTTCCTGCATGTATTTTCAAGCATTACTGAGTTATCGAAACAACACGGTAACTGCTGCATTCTGCACAGTGTTCTTTCACAGAGGGGAGCAGCCTGCACTTCCTTCATTGAGCTCAAAGTTCGTTTTCATGACAATACACCATTGGAATCATGACGGTGGATGAATGACGGGTTCCTCACAGTTAACTTTCACTTGGCTGAGGATATACACGCATGGCGTACGTCCCTGCAATCGTTTCTACAAACTACGAACACAGTGAAACAATTTTCTGAGCGAATGCTGGAATCGGAGGAGAAATCTTTCGCTGAGATGAGTACTGTGAACAACCCTCACTGGTCTTGATGTCTGTATTCTAACAGCAGAAACTTAATGAAACATGATGATAGTTGACTGTTGGGTTCTCCACATTAGTCTCTCACAGAGATAAGTGTATAACACTGAGCCTGTAATCCCAGCCTTGTTGTTTCCAACATTACTAACTTGTAGAAACAAGATGGTAACCGAATGCTGCATTCCACACAGGGTTGCTTCACAGAGGCGAGCACACTGCACATCCCGCTTCGGTAGTTGCGTCTGTACTCGAAACCTCCTCAGTGAATGGTGACGATAGTGGAATGATGCCCTTTCCGGTGCTCTTCACAGAGTTAAGCACTTAACTAATACCCGATTCTTTGGTGAACGTGTTTTCAAAATTACTGGCTTACTGAAACAAAATGGTACCTGAGCGATGCATTCCACAAAGTGTTTCACAGAGTCGGGTCCACCGCACAGCCGCGTTGGTATCTGCCTGTGTATTCGAACCCTCGTCGCTTAGTGACAGGCGATGGTGGTTCACTAATGCGTTACCCACCCACGTGCTTTTCACGAGGTTACGTGTACAACGCTTAACTGATTCTTTTACGAATGTGTTTTCTAACATTACTTTCTGAAACAACATGGTAATTGATGGCTGTATGGCGCCCACTGTTGTTCACAGAATCAAGCCCACGCCAGATCCCTCGTTGGTATATGCCGCTCTATTCTACCAGCATTCGCGTTGTGAAAGTTGACGATAGTTGAATAATTTGTCCTCCGCCGTGTTCTCTCACAGACTTAAGTAGAGTACCTCTGACTTCGTAGTTCCAAGCCCGTTGTTTTCAAACATTCCGAACTTATTGAAACAACATGGTAACCGAATGCTTCATTCCGCACACGGTTGCTTCACAGAGACGAGCTCGCTGCACATCCCGCGTTGGTATTTGCGTCTCTAGTGGAACAATCCTGACTTCGTGGATGGTGATGGTAGTTGAATAAAAGTTTTCCCAGTGTACTTTCACAGAGTTAAGTACATAACTATTAGCCGATTCTTCCGTGAATGTTTTCAAGCATTGCTGACTTGTTGAAACAACAAGGTACCTGAATGACGCATTCCTCACAGTGTTAGTTCACAAAGTGGAGGAGCCTACACTTCCTTCATGGAAGTCAGCCTTCGTCTTCAATAACAATCAACCAATAGAGTCATGACGGTTGGTGAATGATGCATTCCCCGAAGTTTCCTTTCACCGAGTTGAGCACAGACACGCATGTCTTCCTTCCTTGGAAGAGTTTCTGCACAATACCAACATAGCTATACAAATATCTAATTGAATGCTGGATTCCGGTGAGAAATGTTTCCCAGAGTTGAGGACACTGAACTTCCCTCTTTGGTCTTGATCTCTGTATTGTAACACTAGAAACTTAATGAAACGTGGAGATAGTGGAATGTTGAGTTCTTCGTAGTATTCTCTCACTGAGATGAGTAAAAACTACTGAGCCGGTAGTCCCAGCTTTGTGTTTTCAAATATTACTAACTTATTGAAACAACACGGTAACGGAATGTTGCATTCCTACAGTGTTGTTTCACAGAGTCACATACCCCATTGGTATTTGCCTCTGTGTTCTACCAGTACTCGCTTAGTGATCGTTGACGATAGTTGAACCATGCGTTCTCCACATTCTTCTCTCACAGAAATAACTGTATATCCCTGAGATTAGAGTTCCAGGCTTGTGTTTTCAACCATTACGAACTTACTGAAACAACGTGGTAACCGAATGGTACGTCGCGCACCGTGTTGTTTCACAGAGGCGAGCCCACTGCACATCCCGCCTTGGCATTTGCCTCTGTATTCTAACACTACTCAGTTTGTAAATGGTGTCATTGTTGAATGACGGCTTTTCCTCGGTTCTTTCACAGAGCTAAGTACATAACTATTACCCGACTCTTTCGCGAATGTGTGTTCCAGCATTACTGACTTACTGAAACAACATGGTACTTGAATGATGCATTCCGCACAGTGTTCTCTCACAGAGGGGAGCAAACTGCCCTTCTTTCCTTGAGCTCAGCATTCGTTTTCGGTAAGAATCAACCAAGAGATTCCTGTCAGTGGATGAACAATCCGTTCCCCACAGTTTCCTTTCACCGAGTTGAGTGTATTCACTCTTGCCTAAAGTCCATGCGAGAGTGTCTACATACTACCCGCTTGCGAATCAAACTTTTTTTGATTTGATTGGTTTTCTAACCACATTGTTTCGGAATGCTGAATGTCACTCTGCTTTTTCACAGAGTTGAGACCACGGCACAGCCCTCGGTGGTGTTTGCCTCAGTATTCTACCAGTACTCGCTTAGGGAAAGTTGACAGTTGAGTCATGCGTTCTCCCCTGTGTTCATGCACACAGGTAAGTATATGACATGGAGTTGATAGTTCCAACCTTATTTTTTTTAAGGTGACGACCTTCTTGAAACCACATGGGAACTGAATGATGCATTCCGCCCAGTGTTCCTTCATAGAGTGTTCCTTCATAGAGTCTTGCACTTCCTTCATTCCGCTCAGCGTTCGGCTTCAAGAACAATCAACAGTGGAATCATGAGGTGGATGAAGGATGCGTTCGCCGCGGTTTCCTTTCACCGAGTTGAGTACAAACACTCATGCCTTAAGTCCATGCAAGAGTTTCAATAGACAGCCAACAGAGCGAAACTAATTTCTAATGGAATGCTGGATTCTGCGGAGAAATCTTTCACTGAGATGAGTACTCTGAACTTCCTGCGTTGGTCCTGACCTGTGTATTCTAACACTGGATACTTTATGAAACATGAAGATAGCTGAGGGTTGCGTTCTCCACACTAGTCTCTCACAGAGATAAGGATATAGCCCTGAGCATAGAGTCCCAGCCTTGTGTTTTCAAACATTACTAACGTATTGGAACAACATGCTAACCCAATACTCCATTCCAAACAGTGTTGTTTCACAGAGGCGAGCTCGCCGCACATCCCCGTGTTGGTATGTGCCTCTGTAGTCTCACATTCCTCACGCAGTGAAAGACGATGATAGTTGAATGATGCGTTCTCCAGGATTCTTTCCCAGCGTTTAATGATACAGTGCTTACGGGATTCTGTTATGCATGTGTTTTCTGTCATCACCTTGTGAAACAAGATGGTAATTGATTGCTCTATTGCGCACACTGTTGATTCACAGAGTCAAATCCGTGGAAATCCCTCATTGGTATTTCCTCTGTATCCTATACTGTATTCAGTACTCGCCTAGTGAAAGTTCACCATAGTTGCATCATGTGTTCTCCACGGTGTACTTGCACAGTCTTAAGTGTATAATACCGAGTGGATAGTTCCAGTATGTTTGCATGTTGTGAAACATTACTAACGGATTGAATCATCGTGGTACCTGAATGCTGCATTCGGCCCCGTGTTGTTCCTCCGAGTCGAGCACACTGCACAACACTCATTAGTATTTGCCTCTGTATTCTAACACTACTCAACGGAGATAATAATTGCATGATGCATTTCCCATTGTTCTTTCACAGCGTGAAGTATATAACACTTAACTGTTTGAAAACAAATGCGTCAGTTAACTGATTCTTTCAGGCATTTGTTTTCAAACATTTCTAACTTACTGAAGCAACGTTGTAACTGAATGATGCATTCTGCAGTGTTCTATCACACAGTGGCGCAGCCTCACTTCTCTCGCTGAGCTCAGCATTCGTTTGCAGTAAGACTCAACCGCCCGTATCTGGACGGTTGACGAATGACGCGTTTCCCCACAGTTTTCTTTCACTGAGTTGAGTACATACACTCCTGCCTTACGTCCGGGCAAGAGTTCCGAAACACTACCACCTTAGGGACTCAAATTTCTAACTGAATGCTGGCTTCTGTGGAGAAGTGTTTCAACTTAGTCGAGTACTCTGAAGTCCCGTCATTGCTCTTGGCCTGTGTATCATAACACTACATACTTAATGAAACATGATGATAATTGAGTGTTCCGTTCGCCACAGGGTTCTCTCCCAGAGGTAAGCATATAACACTGAGCTTATAGTGCCAGCCTTACGTTTTCAAACATTACGGACCTATTGTAACAACATGGTAAGTGAATGCAGCCTTCCGCACAGTGTTGTTTCACAGAGTCGAGCCCACAGCCCGTCCCTCATTGGTTTCTGCCTCTGTGGTTTAAAAGTACTCGCTTAGGGAATGTGGACAATAGTTGAATCACGCGTTCTGTCCTTTCGCAGAGTTAAATATATAACACTGAGTTTAGAGTTCCTGCGGTGGGTTTTGAAACGGTAGGAACTTCTTGAAACAACATGGTAACTGAATGCTGCATTCCGCACTGTGTGGTTTCACCGAGTCGAGCGCACTACATATCCTTCGTTGGTATTTGCATCTGTATGCTAACACTCGTCACTTAGTGAAAGACGATGATAGTTGAATTATGCCTTATCCACGGTTCCTATCACAGGGTTAAGTACAAAACGCTTACCTTGTTGTTTTCTGCATGTGTTCTCTAACATTACTTTGTGAAACGTAATTGTAATGGAAGGCTCTATCCCGCTCTATCCCGCACAGTGTTGTTTCACAGTGTCGAGACCACGGTACATCGCTCATTGCTCTTTGCCTCTGTATTCTAACAGTCCTCGCTTACCGAAAGTTGACGATAGTTGATTCATGCGTTCTCAACAGTGTTCTTTCACAGAGTTAAATATATCACACGGCGTTTAGAGTTCCAGGATTTTGTTTTGGAATATTACGAACTTGTTGAAACTGCACTGCAACTGAATGCTGCATTGCGCACAGGGTTGTTTCCCAGAGTCGAGCACGCTGCATATCCTGCATTGGTTATTGCCTCTGTATTCTAACACTAGTCAGTTAGTGCATGGTGTGATAGTTGAATGACGCGATATCCAGGGTTCTGTCACAGGGTTACGTACATAACTATTACCCGATTTTTCCGTGAATGTGTTTTCAACCATGACGGACTTACTGAAACAACATGATACCTGAGTGATGCATTCGGCACGGTGTTGTTTCACAGAGTGGAGCAGCTCGCGCTTCCTTCATTCAGCTCAGCATTCGTTTTCCTAAGAATCAACCAATGGATTCATGACAGTGGATGAATGATCGTTCCCCGCAGAGTTCTCTTACCGACTTGAGTATATACACTCATGACTAACGTTCGTGCAAGTTTCTACACAGTATCAACTTAGCGAAACAAATTTCTAATTGAATGCTGGCCTCTGCGGAGAAACGTTTCACGGAGTTGAGTACTCTGAGTACTCTGAACTTCCCTCCTTGGTCTAGACATCTCTATTCTAACACTAGATAATGTGAACAAGGTGAGAAGCTGAGTGTTTTGTTCTCCCTAATACTCGCTCACAGGAATAAGTATATAACACTGAGTCTAGAGTGCCAACCTTTTGTTTTCAAACATTACCTACTTATGGAATCAACACGGTTACCGCATGCTGCATTCCACACAGTGTTGTTTCACAGACTCGAGCCCACTGCACATCCCGCGTTGGGATTTGCCTGTGTATGCGAACCCTCCTCACTTAGTGACGGACGATGATAGTTCAATAATCCCCTATCCAGGGTTTACTTACCAGGGGTAAGTATACAACATCTACCAGAGGCTTTTATACATATGTTTTCTATCATTCATTACTCTGTGAAACAACATGGTAGTTGATTGCTTTCTTCCGCACAGTGTTGCCTCTCAGAGTCAAGCCCCTGGCACATCATCCCTCATTGGTATTTGCCTCTGTACTCTTTCGGTAGTCCCTTAGTGAACGTTCAGGATAGTTGAGTCGTGCGTCCTCCACGCTGTTCCTTCCCAGACTTAAGCATATAACCCTGCGTTTATAGTTCCATACTGCTGTTTTCAAACATTACGAACTCACTGAAACAACATCGTTACTGGATGCTGCATTCCGCTCTGTGTTGTTTCACAGAGTCGAGACACTACACATCCCTCCTTAGTATTTCCCCCTGTATTCTAACACTGTGCAGTGTATGGTGATGACAGTTGAATGATGCCTTTTCTTTCTTTCTTTCACAGACCTAAGGACATAATAATTCTCTGATTCTTTCCTGCATGTATTTTCAAGCATTACTGAGTTATCGAAACAACACGGTAACTGCTGCATTCTGCACAGTGTTCTTTCACAGAGGGGAGCAGCCTGCACTTCCTTCATTGAGCTCAAAGTTCGTTTTCATGACAATACACCATTGGAATCATGACGGTGGATGAATGACGGGTTCCTCACAGTTAACTTTCACTTGGCTGAGGATATACACGCATGGCGTACGTCCCTGCAATCGTTTCTACAAACTACGAACACAGTGAAACAATTTTCTGAGCGAATGCTGGAATCGGAGGAGAAATCTTTCGCTGAGATGAGTACTGTGAACAACCCTCACTGGTCTTGATGTCTGTATTCTAACAGCAGAAACTTAATGAAACATGATGATAGTTGACTGTTGGGTTCTCCACATTAGTCTCTCACAGAGATAAGTGTATAACACTGAGCCTGTAATCCCAGCCTTGTTGTTTCCAACATTACTAACTTGTAGAAACAAGATGGTAACCGAATGCTGCATTCCACACAGGGTTGCTTCACAGAGGCGAGCACACTGCACATCCCGCTTCGGTAGTTGCGTCTGTACTCGAAACCTCCTCAGTGAATGGTGACGATAGTGGAATGATGCCCTTTCCGGTGCTCTTCACAGAGTTAAGCACTTAACTAATACCCGATTCTTTGGTGAACGTGTTTTCAAAATTACTGGCTTACTGAAACAAAATGGTACCTGAGCGATGCATTCCACAAAGTGTTTCACAGAGTCGGGTCCACCGCACAGCCGCGTTGGTATCTGCCTGTGTATTCGAACCCTCGTCGCTTAGTGACAGGCGATGGTGGTTCACTAATGCGTTACCCACCCACGTGCTTTTCACGAGGTTACGTGTACAACTCTTAACTGATTCTTTTACGAATGTGTTTTCTAACATTACTTTCTGAAACAACATGGTAATTGATGGCTGTATGGCGCCCACTGTTGTTCACAGAATCAAGCCCACGCCAGATCCCTCGTTGGTATATGCCGCTCTATTCTACCAGCATTCGCGTTGTGAAAGTTGACGATAGTTGAATAATTTGTCCTCCGCCGTGTTCTCTCACAGACTTAAGTAGAGTACCTCTGACTTCGTAGTTCCAAGCCCGTTGTTTTCAAACATTCCGAACTTATTGAAACAACATGGTAACCGAATGCTTCATTCCGCACACGGTTGCTTCACAGAGACGAGCTCGCTGCACATCCCGCGTTGGTATTTGCGTCTCTAGTGGAACAATCCTGACTTCGTGGATGGTGATGGTAGTTGAATAAAAGTTTTCCCAGTGTACTTTCACAGAGTTAAGTACATAACTATTAGCCGATTCTTCCGTGAATGTTTTCAAGCATTGCTGACTTGTTGAAACAACAAGGTACCTGAATGACGCATTCCTCACAGTGTTAGTTCACAAAGTGGAGGAGCCTACACTTCCTTCATGGAAGTCAGCCTTCGTCTTCAATAACAATCAACCAATAGAGTCATGACGGTTGGTGAATGATGCATTCCCCGAAGTTTCCTTTCACCGAGTTGAGCACAGACACGCATGTCTTCCTTCCTTGGAAGAGTTTCTGCACAATACCAACATAGCTATACAAATATCTAATTGAATGCTGGATTCCGGTGAGAAATGTTTCCCAGAGTTGAGGACACTGAACTTCCCTCTTTGGTCTTGATCTCTGTATTGTAACACTAGAAACTTAATGAAACGTGGAGATAGTGGAATGTTGAGTTCTTCGTAGTATTCTCTCACTGAGATGAGTAAAAACTACTGAGCCGGTAGTCCCAGCTTTGTGTTTTCAAATATTACTAACTTATTGAAACAACACGGTAACGGAATGTTGCATTCCTACAGTGTTGTTTCACAGAGTCACATACCCCATTGGTATTTGCCTCTGTGTTCTACCAGTACTCGCTTAGTGATCGTTGACGATAGTTGAACCATGCGTTCTCCACATTCTTCTCTCACAGAAATAACTGTATATCCCTGAGATTAGAGTTCCAGGCTTGTGTTTTCAACCATTACGAACTTACTGAAACAACGTGGTAACCGAATGGTACGTCGCGCACCGTGTTGTTTCACAGAGGCGAGCCCACTGCACATCCCGCCTTGGCATTTGCCTCTGTATTCTAACACTACTCAGTTTGTAAATGGTGTCATTGTTGAATGACGGCTTTTCCTCGGTTCTTTCACAGAGCTAAGTACATAACTATTACCCGACTCTTTCGCGAATGTGTGTTCCAGCATTACTGACTTACTGAAACAACATGGTACTTGAATGATGCATTCCGCACAGTGTTCTCTCACAGAGGGGAGCAAACTGCCCTTCTTTCCTTGAGCTCAGCATTCGTTTTCGGTAAGAATCAACCAAGAGATTCCTGTCAGTGGATGAACAATCCGTTCCCCACAGTTTCCTTTCACCGAGTTGAGTGTATTCACTCTTGCCTAAAGTCCATGCGAGAGTGTCTACATACTACCCGCTTGCGAATCAAACTTTTTTTGATTTGATTGGTTTTCTAACCACATTGTTTCGGAATGCTGAATGTCACTCTGCTTTTTCACAGAGTTGAGACCACGGCACAGCCCTCGGTGGTGTTTGCCTCAGTATTCTACCAGTACTCGCTTAGGGAAAGTTGACAGTTGAGTCATGCGTTCTCCCCTGTGTTCATGCACACAGGTAAGTATATGACATGGAGTTGATAGTTCCAACCTTATTTTTTTTAAGGTGACGACCTTCTTGAAACCACATGGGAACTGAATGATGCATTCCGCCCAGTGTTCCTTCATAGAGTGTTCCTTCATAGAGTCTTGCACTTCCTTCATTCCGCTCAGCGTTCGGCTTCAAGAACAATCAACAGTGGAATCATGAGGTGGATGAAGGATGCGTTCGCCGCGGTTTCCTTTCACCGAGTTGAGTACAAACACTCATGCCTTAAGTCCATGCAAGAGTTTCAATAGACAGCCAACAGAGCGAAACTAATTTCTAATGGAATGCTGGATTCTGCGGAGAAATCTTTCACTGAGATGAGTACTCTGAACTTCCTGCGTTGGTCCTGACCTGTGTATTCTAACACTGGATACTTTATGAAACATGAAGATAGTTGAGGGTTGCGTTCTCCACACTAGTCTCTCACAGAGATAAGGATATAGCCCTGAGCATAGAGTCCCAGCCTTGTGTTTTCAAACATTACTAACGTATTGGAACAACATGCTAACCCAATACTCCATTCCAAACAGTGTTGTTTCACAGAGGCGAGCTCGCCGCACATCCCCGTGTTGGTATGTGCCTCTGTAGTCTCACATTCCTCACGCAGTGAAAGACGATGATAGTTGAATGATGCGTTCTCCAGGATTCTTTCCCAGCGTTTAATGATACAGTGCTTACGGGATTCTGTTATGCATGTGTTTTCTGTCATCACCTTGTGAAACAAGATGGTAATTGATTGCTCTATTGCGCACACTGTTGATTCACAGAGTCAAATCCGTGGAAATCCCTCATTGGTATTTCCTCTGTATCCTATACTGTATTCAGTACTCGCCTAGTGAAAGTTCACCATAGTTGCATCATGTGTTCTCCACGGTGTACTTGCACAGTCTTAAGTGTATAATACCGAGTGGATAGTTCCAGTATGTTTGCATGTTGTGAAACATTACTAACGGATTGAATCATCGTGGTACCTGAATGCTGCATTCGGCCCCGTGTTGTTCCTCCGAGTCGAGCACACTGCACAACACTCATTAGTATTTGCCTCTGTATTCTAACACTACTCAACGGAGATAATAATTGCATGATGCATTTCCCATTGTTCTTTCACAGCGTGAAGTATATAACACTTAACTGTTTGAAAACAAATGCGTCAGTTAACTGATTCTTTCAGGCATTTGTTTTCAAACATTTCTAACTTACTGAAGCAACGTTGTAACTGAATGATGCATTCTGCAGTGTTCTATCACACAGTGGCGCAGCCTCACTTCTCTCGCTGAGCTCAGCATTCGTTTGCAGTAAGACTCAACCGCCCGTATCTGGACGGTTGACGAATGACGCGTTTCCCCACAGTTTTCTTTCACTGAGTTGAGTACATACACTCCTGCCTTACGTCCGGGCAAGAGTTCCGAAACACTACCACCTTAGGGACTCAAATTTCTAACTGAATGCTGGCTTCTGTGGAGAAGTGTTTCAACTTAGTCGAGTACTCTGAAGTCCCGTCATTGCTCTTGGCCTGTGTATCATAACACTACATACTTAATGAAACATGATGATAATTGAGTGTTCCGTTCGCCACAGGGTTCTCTCCCAGAGGTAAGCATATAACACTGAGCTTATAGTGCCAGCCTTACGATTTCAAACATTACGGACCTATTGTAACAACATGGTAAGTGAATGCAGCCTTCCGCACAGTGTTGTTTCACAGAGTCGAGCCCACAGCCCGTCCCTCATTGGTTTCTGCCTCTGTGGTTTAAAAGTACTCGCTTAGGGAATGTGGACAATAGTTGAATCACGCGTTCTGTCCTTTCGCAGAGTTAAATATATAACACTGAGTTTAGAGTTCCTGCGGTGGGTTTTGAAACGGTAGGAACTTCTTGAAACAACATGGTAACTGAATGCTGCATTCCGCACTGTGTGGTTTCACCGAGTCGAGCGCACTACATATCCTTCGTTGGTATTTGCATCTGGATGCTAACACTCGTCACTTAGTGAAAGACGATGATAGTTGAATTATGCCTTATCCACGGTTCCTATCACAGGGTTAAGTACAAAACGCTTACCTTGTTGTTTTCTGCATGTGTTCTCTAACATTACTTTGTGAAACGTAATTGTAATGGAAGGCTCTATCCCGCACAGTGTTGTTTCACAGTGTCGAGACCACGGTACATCGCTCATTGCTCTTTGCCTCTGTATTCTAACAGTCCTCGCTTACCGAAAGTTGACGATAGTTGATTCATGCGTTCTCAACAGTGTTCTTTCAGAGAGTTAAATATATCACACGGCGTTTAGAGTTCCAGGATTTTGTTTTGGAATATTACGAACTTGTTGAAACTGCACTGCAACTGAATGCTGCATTGCGCACAGGGTTGTTTCCCAGAG
>JAESUZ010000575.1:0-39147 GCA_017311185.1 Proteles cristata cristata | reverse complement strand
AGATAGATAGATAGATAGATAGATAGATAGATAGATAGATGGATAGATAAATGGATGGATGGATAGATAGATAGGTGGATGGATGGATGGATGGATGGATGGGATGGATGGATGGATGGATGGATGGATGGATAGATGATAGAAAGATAGGTAGATAAATGATATAGATAGTTGATAGATATAAATATAGATGGACAGATATAGATATATAAAGAGATTTATTATGAGATATTAGCTCACACAATTATGGGGACTTAGGAGTCCCAGAATCTGCCCTCTGCAAGCCCGAGACCCAGAAGTGTCAATGGTGTAAGCCCCAGTCCAAGGGCGGAGGACTGATGTCACAGCTCAACAGTGAGGCAGAGCAGGGGTGAATTCTCCCTCCCTTCACATTTGTGCCCTATTCAGGCCCTTGATGGATTGAAGGAGTGCCCCTTCTACACTGAGGAGGATGATTTACATTACTTGAATTCAAATACTCATCCCGAAATGACTCCCATAGACACACGCCAAAATAAGGTTTAACCAAATATCTAACACCCTCTGGTGCAGTCAAGTTGACACATAAAATTGACCATTATGGCCAGTCACCTAAAAACTATAATGATGGTGATGGTGGTGATGATGGTATCATGGTGATGCCGGTGGTGATGACCACGAGGGTGATGGTGATGGTGGTGGTAGAGGTGGTGGTGGTCGTGGTGGTACAGCAGTAATAATACTGAGCCAGCCTATCACGTCCATGGAGAGTTGAACTCCAGCAAGACCTTCTTACACCGCAATGAATCCATCCCCTGTAGCACACCCCAGGCAGCCACATTTCTCTCACTTACGATCATGGGGAGCAAATCGGGACTCTTCTGCCTAGTGGCTCCCCTGCTTTTCACAGCATGATGGCGCCCCACCTGATCTGCTCCTCGGGACCATACCCACCCCATCTCTGTCTTGTCCCTGCCAATGCTGGGTGTCCTGTCCGGCCTCCTCAGAGCAAATTGTCATTCACTAACTATTCACTAATCCATTCGTTCATTCATCCATTCACTTAACACCAGGACAGAAGGGAGCCCCTGCTGTAGGTTGGCCACACCAGGCAGGGTCAGGGGTCCCCTCTCCAGGCCTGACGGTCCTGTCCACGGCCAGGTTGCTGTGTGGTGACCACATCACATGGGCGGTGCTGAGGCACTTGAGGCCAGCCCACCCTCAAGTCTCCCGTAAAGCTGGACTGCAGCAGAGCCTGGAAGCTCTCACATTGTGGCTGGCAGTGGCATTGGTCCCCTGCGGACACCAAACATGTATCAGCTGGCAGAGTCTGAGGTCTTGACCAGAAGGGGACACAGAGGGGATGTGCCCACAAAGAAACACAAGCACAAATCCTGAGGGTCCCTCCCAAGAACATCTCCAAGGCCTGGGAGGCCGACCCGATGCTGCTCCAAGGCCAGGGCCTGCCTCTAGCGCTGGCACAAGTTACCGTGGCCTCCCCCGCCTCCAGGTAACAAGTCTTCCCTCCCGCACCCACCGCACCCACCGCCAGCCCCGCCAGGAACCCCATCCCAGGGGCCACGGCGGCCCTCCAACTTGACAGAACTCTAATTCCGCTTCCTGGGAGGGGCTGCCTTGTGGGAGACTGGTGGCATTGCTCTCCTGCTAAAACATCCCCAAGTGTCCCCAGTAAAACATGTTTACACCTATTCATTGGTAATAAAATAAAATGATCATAGTAACAACTGTTAGAGAGGATGGGAATTCTCAGCGTCCCTCGCTTTTTTGGTAGAAACATAAACTGGGCAAAACATTGGAAAAACTCTTAGATATCATTCCCCAAAGTTGCACCATGGCCACCAGATGACATAATACAATGCCAGTTGCATTTCTAGGTATTTATCCAAACAAGACCCTTGAACATGGGCTAGGAGACGTGTACAAGAACCTCTGCACATAATTCATAGCCCCCAGAACTGAGAAACAACTCTGCAGGTGTCTCCAAACTCCTTCTGCCAAGGATCAGATGGGAAATATTTCAGAGTTTACTTATATCAGCAAGATGGAGGCAAAGTGACTCGACCCCTCAGGCCTCCACAGAAACACTGATTTTTAACAGCCACCCACGGACAAGAAGGCCTTTATGGGATCCCGGGGTGGGGGTGGGGGACAGGCTCAGCAACACCAGGAGAGCAGAAACCATCCCCAAACAGATGCACAAAAGACAGGGAGAAGACCAGTTTCACTTTTCCCAGGGCCAAGAAGCCCCCTCTGCTCGAAATTTACCCCCCCGGGGAAGTGAGAGTCAAGTGAGCACTTAGCTGCCTGGGATCGGCACGGCTGACTCATCTGGGGACAGGCAGTCGCCGGGCACGGGGGCAGCCGCTCCCGGTGACAGGGCGCGGACCCCACCGGCCAGCTGCAGATCGGACTGAAGCTGTGCTCAGGGCCCTGCCGCTGACCGTGCACTGTGGATCCCCGCGGCGGGCTGACGTGCACCCCCGTCCCGCCGCTCGCACCCGCACTGCCCCACGCAGCTCCCAGATCTCAAGAGCTGGGCCCACTCCGCTGGGCTGGGAAAAGGCGCGCAGCCTTGAACACGTCAGGGCGCTTTCCTTGGGAAAACAAATGAGAGGCTCCCGCACGCATCATGACGACGGTGTGTGACGGGCCCACAGCGCACATCGTACCCAGTGGTGATAGGCTGGAAGCTTGCGCTCTAAGGTCAGGAGCAGTTCACGGGTCCCCGTTTCTACCACTTCTGTTCAGCACAAGTACTGGAGTCCGGCCACAGCGATTAGGCGAGAAAAAGTGGATGCGGGAGGCATCTGAATTGGAAAGGAAGAAGTAAAATTGTTTCTCTGTCCAGATATTATGATCTTCTATTTTATTTTATTTTATTTTTAAAATATTTTTTATTTTATTTATTTCTAGGAGAGAGAGAGAGAGAGACAGCGTGAGCAGGGGAGGGTCAGAGAGAGAGGGAGTCACAGACTGAAACAGGCTCCAGGCTCCAGGCTCTGAGCTGGCAGTCAGCACAGAGCCCGACGTGGGGCTCGAACCCACGAACCGCGAGATCATGACCCAAGCGAAAGTCGGACGCTTAACTGACTAAGCCACCCAGACGCCCCAATGATCTTATATTTTAAAAACCCTAACATCACCACGTAAATAAAAACTCTATTCCCCACTTCCCTTCCCCATTTTGCCCTCCCCCTACCGCCCTCTCCTCTCACAAGCTTCACTTTGTTCTCTGTATTTATAGGTCTGATTCTGCTTTTTGTTCGTTTCTTTATTTGCTTTGCTCTTTAGATTCCACCTCTGAGTGAAATCACACGGTATCTGTCAAACCAGAAATGCAGCGTGGCCGCTGTAAACACGGGAGCGTGCCCTCCTTCGAGTCAGCACTCCTGTGTCCTTTGGGTAAGTACCCAGTAGTGCTATGCTGGTCGTAGGGTGGGTCTATTTTTAGTTTTTGAGGAGCCTCCACACTGTTCTCCAGAGCAGCGGCACCAGCTTGCATCCCCACCAGCCGTGCGCGTGCACAAGGACTCCCCTTTCTCATCGTCCGCATCCAGCATCCCCGCCAACACCTGTCCCTTAGGTGCTGATTTAGGAGGTGGGGTGGGAGGGGCTGACTAGGTGATGGGGCTTATGTGAGGAGCGCAGGGTGCTGTGTGGAAGTGCTGAGTCACTGCTGTACATCTGAAACTAATTCAGGACTGTATGCAAACTAACTGGAATTAAAATAAAAACTTAAAAAAGAAAGAAACCGCAAAACTTTAAGAGTAAGTAACTAAATGGGAAACAAGAAGGAGAAAAAACCCGGATAGGACTAAGAACAATTTCAATAAATATGCAAAATACAAAATCAGCACAGAATATCCCAAAAATAGAACGACCTATAGTAACAACAAACTATCTAAGACAGGAAGTAGGGTTACGGTCTCATTTATAACAGAACCAGAAAGCGTGAGGTACCTGGGGATAAATGTAACTGAGGAAGTGAAGGACCTGATCGCTGAAGACAAACAAAAACTAATGAGAGAAATTGAAGAAGAATTTAAATTAACGAGAAGTTATCCCATGTTAATGGATGGGCAGAGTTCATATTTTTCAGAAAGTTGACAGTATCTAAAGCATCTACAGATTCCGTTCCTTAGCAAAATCCCAAAGTCATGCTTCACATAAATAGATAAAGAAACAATCTTAAAATTCGTATGGAAACACAAAAGGCTCCAAACAGATCTTGAGCAAGAAGAACAAAGCTGGTCACACGGTTCCTGATTTCAGGTTATATTACAAAGCTGTGGTGATCGAAACAGTATGATGGCATGAATATAGACACATAAACCCATGGAACTGGATGGAGACCCCAGAAATACACGGTAGCGAACGCAGTCCGGTACCTTCGACAAGGAACCCGGGAATACAAAGTGGGGAAAAGGTAGTCCAGTCAGCAAATGATGCTGGGGAAAATGGGTTTCCACACACAAAAGAATGAAATTGGACTCATATTTCACTCCATCACAGAATCCCACTCAAAATGGATTAGCGTCTTGAAAGGAAGACTTGAGGGCATAAAACTCCTGGAAGAAAACATTCCAAAAACAGCTTTTTGGCGCTGGTCATGGCACCAAAAGACAGGCAAGCAAAGTGAAAACAGGCAAGTGGACCCCACGGAAGCGTGAAGCTTCTGCAGCCAAGGACACCGGCAGCCGAACGGAAAGCCAGCCCGGGGACGGGAGGAGATGCCTGCAGATCTCCTGGTAAGCGGCTGATGTCCAAGACATACAAGGAACTCATACAAGTCAGTAGCAAAGAACCCCAAATAACCCAGTTAAAAAGCAGACAGAGAACTTGAACAGATAGATATTTCTCAGAAGAAGACACGCAGATGCCTGTTTTTGGCCACGTGAAAAGATGCCCAGCGTCACTGAGCGTCAGGGACAGGCATCTCCACACACGGGAGACACCGCCTCGCCCCCGTCAGCGTGGCTGCAACGAGCAGGAGAAACAGCAGGCGTCAGCAAGGGTGTGGGGAGAGGGGAACCGTGTCCCACTGCTGGCGGGGACGCAGGCTGTGCAGCCGCTCTGGGAACTGTGGGGGCCTCGGGATTTACAAACAGAACTACCTATGAGCCAGCAACCCAGCGGCCGGGCACATATCCAGAGGAAGCAAAATCAGGGTTTCCAAGACACAAGTGCACCCCCACGTTCACGGCGGCGTTGCGCTCAGCCAAGGGGGCTAATGGAGGGAGGGAGGGTCAAGAAAATGTGTACACGTGCGATGGAGTGTTATTCCGGCTTGGAAAAGAAGGAAATCCCGGGGCGCCTGGGTGGCTCAGTCATTTGAGAGTCAATATTTGGCTCAGGTCATGGTCTCACGGTTTATGAGCTTGAATCCCACATCACAGAGCCTACTTCAGATTTTCTCTACCCCATCCCACCCCCCCCCTCTCTCTCAAAAATAAATCAATATTTAAAAAAAGAAGGAAATTCTAACATCTGTGATGACATAGATGGACCCAGAGGACGTGATGTTGAGTGAAATAAGCCAGACCCAGAAAGTCAAGCACTGTATGCTCTCACTTGTATGTGGAATCGAAAATTGTCAAACCCAGAGGAACGGAGAGGAGGGCGGTGGCTGTGGGGGCTGCGGGGAGGGGGCGTGGGGAGGTGACCGTAGGAAGATGTAAAGTTTCATTTGTGCGAGATAATGAATCCCAGATGCACTCTGCGACCCAGGGGCCCTTCTACCAGTGCTGTGCGTGGGCTCAAAATGTGCCTCGACGGCGGGTCTCACATTACATGTTCTAACCACACCCTCACGGTTAATAGTTGCACTAACAGTGACAGTAGTAATGACAGAGGACGTGTGGGAAACTGGGGAGCTACGGACATGTCTGTGGTCTTCCCCGTGTGACTGTAACCCCTTGTGCACATTAAATGTCCGCAGCTGCTTACATGTCAACCATACCTCAGTAGAGTCACTTAAAAGAAGAGGAAATACATTTAAAAAAAGAATATACACAAGGCTTTGCCAAGCCACAAATACACAATGCAGCCACAGACACCTAGGCAAGTTGGCAGGGCCGTGTTCCAATAAAACTTTATTCACAAACCCCGGAGGCGGTGGATCTGGCGCGCAGGAAGTCGCGTGCTGGGCCCTGACACCGGACACACAGGGGTCAAAATGAATGCTGTGGCTCTGAGACAGGATGGACGAACATCGCAACGCGGCGCCGAGGGAGGAGGTGCGACCGCACGCTGCACGGTACTCGTTTATAAAGCTGAAAGCACCACGAACCCGACACACAGCACACGCCTCCGTGCTCAGAGCACACGGAAATGCAGTAAGACACAGCGAGGGAAAGAGAGGAGGTCGGCCCCTCGGGAGGCGGAGGTGGCGCGGGCGGGGAGGGGCAGTGCTTAAGGACACAGGAGATGGCAAGTCCCCCCAGTTCCGCCGCCGGGTGGCCGGCTTCCTCCCGCGGCCCTGAGCAGCCTTCCTGCTCTGCTTCGAATCCCCGTCCACTTCTTCAGAGCGAGGACGGGAGACAGGAATAGGCAGCCCCCTCCGGAGGCGCCTGGCCGGAGGGTGCTGGGCTCGGCACTCCTGGGGGCCCTCTGGCTGGACAGTCCCCCGGCCTCCGAGGGAGCGAGAGCTCTGGCCCGACACTGTCTAAATGGGCCGTGCCTCAAAGGAGCCTGTCTTTTATTCATTAGAATGGGTTTTTATCGGCTAAGTGCTTTTCAAGGGCTTAAAATGTTCTGAGACTCTTCAAAAGCTGTGGGAGGAAAGCCTTTCTCATTTATCAGCCTTCCAGGGGATTGAGGGCGGGGGGTGTCAGCGCGTGGATAATTCCAGCAGAGCACTTCACTCTCCTGCAGCAAAGCTCCGCTCACCAGGAAGATGCGTTAATACACGCGAACTGGGGGGTGGGCTCATGTGTTGAGTCATGAAAATGGCCATAAATAGTAACGATGGTGTTTCTTTATATTAGGAAAACACATTAGATTCTTCAAAACCCTGTTGTAAACCTTTTCTTCTTTAATCCAGACAAGAATCCAGGGACGGGTGAGCTGGCTCTTTTCAACACGCAAGAGCCGGCTGTTGGCTATTAGATTTTCGGGGACTCTGTGAGCTGATGGCTGAACACAGCCGTTATTAAGCATTAATGCATGCACGTAAGATTGAATAAATTGCACGGAAAACAAAGGTAATGAAATGAAAAAAGGACCCCTGTAACTTGACATCAAAAAAACAAACAACCCAATTAAAAATGGGCAAAGGACTTGAATAGACATTGTTCCAAAGAAGACACTCAGGTGGCCAATAAACACACAGAAGGACGTCATTTGCCGTCATGGAAACGCAAATCACAACCCCCAGGACACACCCCTCACGCCGACTGGCATGGCCGCCATCAGCAAAATGGTCAAGAGCAAGAGCGATGAGAGCGTGGAGACGTAGCGTTTATACACTGCTGGTGGGAGTGCAAAATGGCGCCACCGCTGGGGAAAACAGTTCGGCGGTTCCTCAGAAAGCTAGACAAAATTACCGACGACCTGGCACATCCACTACTAGGCATATTCCCACACGAGTTGAACACGGGTCCTCAAAAACACTATGTTCAGAGCGGCATAGTCACACCAGCCAGAACGCGGAAATAACTCAAGTGTCTGTGGACAGACGAAGGGTAAACGAGGCGTGGCCCGTCCACACAATGGGATGTCGGGAGGGGGAGGTCCTGACACCTGTTACCACGTGGATGAACACGTGAGGACGAGTCTACGTGGGCTAGAGCAGTCACAGGACAGCGCTGCGTGCTCCCTTCTCTGATGTCCTTACAGTAGTGAAAGTCACCGACGCAGAAAGTAGATGGTGGGCGCCAGGGGCTGGGGGAGGGGCGTGGGGAGACGGCAAGTCCTGGAGGTGTGTGGGTGGTGGTCGCACAGCGCTGTGAACGTACTTAGTGCCCCGAACTGTGTACTTCGAAGTGCCGCAGGGACACATGGGTTTCATATCATGTGTGTCATTACCTTAATAAAGGAACTGGAAAGAGCCCTAATCCGAACTCATCACATCCTAATTTTTTCAGTGTGTTTTCCTGTTTGCTATGATCTCAAGGTCACACACATGGATTGTCTCTGCCGCACACCTGTTGTACCTCTACTCAGTCCTTCTGACAGTGGTTAACCCCGTAAGCTCCCCGCAGAGAGCCCGGAGCTGGACCCAGGAAGGTCGTCTGCCCAGACCTCCTGCAGCTGACTCTGGATGTGCTTTAAAGAAACCTCGGAAAACCAGCAGAGGCCACACACAGGGGAGCAAGATCCAGTGCGGATCCCCAGCGGCCAGAGCCAGCACGGTGGAGGCTTCCCTGCATCCCCAGGCTGTACGGGGGGCTCTGTGTGGAGGTCCTCACCCTCCCCCACCAAGGATGACTGGCCCAGGCGGGGTTCTGACTTCTGCACACTTTAGTCAAATTTATCCACACTTCTGGGTCCAGCCACAGGCAGCTGGCGGGTTGGGCCATTGCCTGACCTTCGCAGGGGGTGTCCTCATAGAATACGCCCTCATGCAGAAGTTTCTACTTTCATTTTTAAAGAAATACACCGTTTCCTAATCAGAAAAGAACCACATGTTCATTTTGGAAAAGCCTGGCCTCGCCGAGTCACACACAAACAAACGTAAAGTGGCAGACGTCGAGCAGACCTTGCCAACATCTGGCGTGTTTTCTCGAGGCTCCTTTCTGTGACAACATACCGTTTTCCCCCTGAAATTGGGATTGCACTTTCTGTATTGTTTATGGTCGGATTTTATTGAATTGTCTTGTTTACACAGTGTATGAGTCGTGGTTTTCTAGAGAAAAAGAAGCAACAGAGTGTGTGGGTGTGTAAACAGAGCCTGGGTGTGGGCAGCGGGCCACTGGGGCGCAGGGGCTGGGAGGGCCGGACCCCGGCCAGGGGTGGCTGCGGCCTCAGCCCCGTCCGAAGGCAGGGGACAAATGTCCCCTAGGGAGACGGGCAAGCAGAGAGCAAATACTCTTCACTCTGCCTTTCCTTCTGTTCGGGCCTCCAGCTTGGGAGGTGAGGCCCCGCACTGGGGAGGACATCGGCCTCATTCCCTTCCCCACATCTAACCCCCTCCAGAAAACACCCCCAGACATGCCCAAAAGAATGTTTAACCAAATAGCTGGGCTCCTCTTCACCCAGTCTAACTGACCCAGAAAATTAACAATTGCATGAAGATGACGTGTACCTTATGGGGAATACATACAAGCTTTAAAAAAAAAAACCACTCAGTGAACGGAAAATGACTCTAAAGGTAACTTGGAAGTATTTACGTGAAGGGCAGTTTGAGGGAGAAAGTGAGCAGCGACTTCATCGTTGGGTCACTAGTTACGGGGGCTGCGGGAACACAAGAGAGAGTTTTAGAACATACTCTGAAGCCCCAAAGAACAAAATCCTAAATACAGAAGTTACATAGAAATGTGCACAGAAATCTCAACGGGCAGCTGTGTGGGCTTTGTCTGGGGTCAATGCACCGAAGGGTCGGGGGTCAGGGGTCCGCCCGCTGCACCGGGATGGGGGGTGACAGCGCTAGTCCGGAGCCTGCACTGATGCTGAGCTCACTTGTGGCCCACGTCAGCGTCCCAGGGGCGTGTAGGGGAGATTTCTACGACGCTGGGGGCGGGGAGGGCCGCGAAGTAAGCAGAAGGAATCGGTAGCAAACGGTCAGCGCTCCCCCCGGGGCACTGGGGCAAACACAGCAGTGTCTCCGCATGTGAGGGGCCGTCCACTGGGCACGCTTTTTTAATGTCGAGACATTTTTATTCCACGAGAAAGCTTCATCTGGAGGCACTGGAATGTTCCTACGACGCCGCAGACGGCAGCTTCTACTCTTTTCTGTGAAATATCCGAAGTCCTAGACATCAAGGCCTCGTTTCTATTATTTCGCTGCCCCCGTCCACTTCTGTGCTCTTAGCCGTCTACGCTTCTCAACAAGTACGTGGAAATGACTCACTGCTTGGAAATTTACCCAGACAAAAATTATTTTTCCCCATCAAGTCCTAATGCTCTTGAGGTAGAGACGCGTGAGTGCGTCCTGCGTCCTCCGCCCCATCCACTCGCGGGAGCGTCTGACTTGGGCTGTTCTGTGTGTGTTCAGAGACAGAGGCGGGGAAGGAGGGGAACCAGGGCAGACGGCCGTGAGGCCGAGCATTCTGCGAGGCGCTTCCTCGCGCGCCTAGAATATTCCCTCACGGCTTAAAATCTCTGCACTCTCTCTCCTTCCCAGTCCTTTTTGTCATGAAAGACTTCAATTTCAAGAAAACTGTCTACTTCTCCTTGATATTATTTTTCTCAAACAAGAATTTTTCATAACCACTTTAGAAATTGAGAGTTTTTTTCTTTATTGTCCATGTTCAGTTTATTTCCTTTCCTCCTTTTCTGCACATGGAAAAAGTAATTAACTCCAGATACCTCTCTGGTCACCTCAACTGTACTTGGACTTTGTTGTTTTTAAAGCACTGTTTTTATTGTTAATTATTACAGTGTTTCTTTTATCTTCCAGATTCTAGTCTCTGCCATTGCAATTTCATGGTGTCGAGGCAGGCGAATGTTCGTGTAACTTCTATTGTTTTTTTTCTTTTTTTAAGTTTATTTATGTATTTGTAGAGAGAGGGAGAGAGAGCACGCGAACAGGGAAGGGGAGAGGGAGAGAGAATCCTAAGCAGGCTCTCAGCTGTCAGCACAGAACCTGAAACAGGTCTTGAACCCACGAACGTGAGATCACGACCTGAGCCAAAGTCGGACGCTTAACCGACTGAGCCAACAGGCGCCCTTTTCTGTTGTTTTCACTTACTGAAGTTTTCTTGGCGAATTTTCTGAAACGCTGTTCCACGCTGGAAGAGCAGGTGTGTGCGTCCCTCTGTGACTGACCAGTACTCGCCACACTTGGAGCAAACCCTTCCCTTCACAACAGCACGTCTTCGGGCTCAGCGCGGGGCTCAGCACTGGGGTTCAGCGTGGGGGGCTCAGTGTGGGGGGCTCAGTGCAGGGCTCAGTGGGGGGGGTCTCAGCACAGGGGGCTCCCTGGAGGGGCAGGTGTGCTTCAGGAGCACGTTTGGGCCGAACGGGGGCATTTCCTATGGTCACATCTGGGGAGGCGCTGCTGGCAGGAGGGGTGGGCAGAGGGACTTGTAAACGTTCTCCACGGCCGGCCTGTGTCCTCGTTAGAAAGGGTAAAATCAGGCAGGACGTTAGGGGTTGAACACGGGAGGCTGGACAATCACAACCAGGCACCCGTGAGAGACGGGCAGTGTCCGTATGACCTTGAACTACACGGGAGAGCAGGGCCGGCCAGTGAAACGTCCACTAGGCTGTGGGAGTCACAAAGGGGATTGAAACATCTGTGTTTCGGGCATAACTGCTGTTTCCTATTCCTGGTGACATCTGCACTTACGTCTTTCTATTTTATTTTCTCTCGGCGTCCTGTCGGTGGGGTTTGGACACGCTGGAGGGTGGGGGCTGGGGCACCTGCGGCCATGGAGCAGCACCCACATTGGTCGGGAGCAGCCGTGGTGGAGCAGACAGTGGTGGCCGACTCTTGCCTGGGGATGTGGCTACGCTCACCCAGGAGCACGGCTTTGACCTGACCCAGAAGGACGCACCTTCCCCAGGGGGGTGGGGGGGAGGGGGGCCGTGCTCAGGCTGCCTCTGCCCTGGAGTCCTCCTAGTTTAATGCTCTGACTTGGTCCATCATCAGTGAATGAGCCATGTGACCTCAGCACATGAGCCCGTTTTATGCTCATGTGAGAGTCATAGACCCGCCTTCTGGAACATTCCACGTTAGCCTGCCTCCACCGTTTGCCTGGCATATTACCCGCCTTGTGATGCCTGGGTCCCTCCAGGACACGCACCTGAGCACACGGTGTTTGTCCCACGGCAGCCTCGTCACACAGAAATCGGGCCAGTGGTGGCTCTGCCACCTCCTCCCTTACGAGCTGTGATGCTCCATCTGCTCCTGGACATTTGCCTGCTTCCTTTGTCTGAACGCTGACACTCGCCTCCTTCCTGGCTGTGGGCACCTGCTGCCCACCAGAGCGCCCAATGCACTGACCAGTCTCCTGGCTCACCTTCCATCTGCAGCTGTGGGTTCGGATCTCCGTCCAAGGGTGGACGTGGCCCTGCAGCCCCGGGGAGAACCCGTCATAGGCTTCTGAGCACCAGAAGGGGATAGAACCCCTGCAGATCCACCACGTCCTCAGGTCCCTCTGGCTCCCTGGGCTGTGGTGACCCCCAGACACCCCACCTCCCCTGGGCTGTGGTGACCCCCCCACCCGGCCTCCCCTGGGTTGTGCTGACCCCCCCTTCCCCAGCTGGACCCCGGGCATGCGGTGACCCCCCGCACCCAGCCAGCTCCCCAGCGCCCACCTTTCCTCCTGCCTCCGTGGGTCGGGGCCTCGCCTGAGCAGAGATGATTTTCACACTGATTTCCTCTTTCCTTTGGGGTCTCCTCAACTGGACAGGGAGCTCCACGTGGACACTCACGTGGCCGCCCGGCGCCCAGCACCCTGCCCCGTGGTGTTTGCCGCTTTACATTTATTAACCGTTGTATCTTCCTGTAGCTTGTTTCGTTCTCTGCCGATTTTGCTTCTGCACAAGAAGAGTCTACGTGTCTGTGTGTCCGCGTATCCGCATGTCTGCTGTGTCCGCGTCTCTGTTGTCCTGCGGTCGGCCTAAGATCCTCAGAAAGTGACTAAGTTCTCCTCCGGCTCATCGGGGTAACGTCTCTGGGAAGGTGGGGTGTCCCAGAGCTGCCCCACTGGGATGCCTAGCCCCTCCTTGCCCTGAGCCGTTGAATCCAGGGCCCTACTCGCTCCCTGTGCCCGGCAGGGTCGCCTGCTGAGGACGGGCCGGGTGAAGGGGTCTTCTCCCCCCAGCCTCTGGGTCTGTGCCGTTACGATGTGCCTGAACTGTCTTCTCTGACAGCCAGAGCTCCGTGAGCCCCGCGCTGTGCAGCCTGAACCAGGAAGCGAGGCCCCACACCTTCCCCACCTGACACGTGCGCCCGGTGCAGGGGTGAGGCCCCTCAGAGCAGGGGCTGCAGCCTCCCCCTGCGCCCGAGAGGGGGATGGGTGGGCACAGCTATCCATCCGTCTGTCCGGGCCCATCCGGCTCTGACCGTCCAGGCCCCAGGGCTGAGGCGTTGGTCACGGTACTGGGGCTGCACCGGGAGAAGCTGGGGCCCTCACGTCCACGGTCTCCACTCAGGACTGGGGGCGCACAGAGGCGGGGGGGCGCCTTGTTGGTAAATTCAACAGAATTAATGATAAAACACGTAATCATTTTTAAAAATGGTATTTAATTCAACCTTTCTTTAATGCACAGACTGTGCATTTGAAGCCCAGAATCCATTAAATTTTAAATAAAATCTAAGGCAAAAGAAGACAAATTAATTTCTGCCTTTCTCTTTATTTTATTTTGCTACTATTCAAAAGTCCTCAATTAATTATTTCAGAGGGGGAAAAACACCTTCCCAAATAAAATGTACTGAAGATTTTCTTTTTTTCTGGAGTAATTTATCCAAAACCATTAAAATCATTGAGTTCACAATCGTTACCTCCTAATGGTTATTGAGCCTGATTCTGCCCTGTAGCGATTCAGTCCGGAGGGAAATCACTCCTGCTTGGCCTTCAGTCTCACTGAATCTCAAGGTCAATGCTTGTTGGCTTCATTTTAGGACAGGAGCCGTATCCAAATGGCCCCAGAGCTTAGGTTCAGAAAATTAATGGCCTAATTAATAGAAATCATTATTAAAGCACACAATTAACATCTTAGAGCAAAAATAAATCTAAAAATGAAAGTCCTGGATGTGCTACTGGACGGATTTAGCCAACCTGCACTGAGGTTTGACACCTGCTCCGTAGCTCAGATGAGCTTTTGGTATAAACTCTCCACCACCTCGGCTCTCGGAAGGGGCGGCGACGTGTGGCCCTAAAGAAATGAACCGGCAATTCACGAATGAAGAAAGGAGCACAAGTGAAGGCAGGGAGATAGAGGATGTCCACGCGCTGAAGCCACACACCACAGGGCCTTGGTCTTGGCTGTAAGATGGCCCCGGATCACAGAGCACAGCCGGACTGTGTGCAGGACCCGCCGGTGCCGGGAGGCGAGCAGGCCGGCCCCGCACAGGTTCCTGTGGCAAAGCAGGACACGGAGCGGCCGCTAAGCAGAGCGGGCGCCCGCGCTTCCCCCCTCGGCCGTGGGGACCAGCGGGCGGACGGCGGCCCTCGCGGGTGAGGCCGGCCACGTTCAGCCGCAAAGTGGGAACCATTTCTGAGACTGAGTTCAGAATACGGTCAACACTTCACGGAGAGCTGTCTGCACACGCACCCCTGCGAGTTTGTCTCTATCTCTGTCTCAACAATAAAAATAAACACAAGAAAAAATAATAATGAAAAGAAAACTTAGTCTGCAGTCTTTCCGGAAAGTTCTCAAGGCCACTCACCGAGTGCAGAGCTGTGGCTCACGGGCTCTGGGAACCGATGAATCGTGTGGGTGACTCGTCGGGGATGAGGCTTCTCCCCTGTTGCCTCACGGAGTCTCTGCTGTGCTCTGGTCCCGCCGTTCAGCCCTTCAGGAGAGGCCGCGGGAAGAGCAGATTTTGGCTTTAGGAGACACCTCAGCCCCTTACCTTCTCGCTCTTGTGTGAGTGTTTCCACAGGGCACTAAGCCTGAGATCCTCTGTTTCCGACGCTCAGGGGAAAAAGCACCAGAAACCTGAACACATTGCTGGTGGCGCGTGAGTGGCTGCTCGTTAGAACCCGTTAAATGTGCTCCTATCCTGATCTCAGAAAGGCTGCGTTGCTTCTATTTTTTAAAAAATTTTTCAGTGTTTATTTATTTTTGAGAGACAGAGACAGAGCATGAGTCGGGGAGGGGCAGAGAGAGAGACCCAGAATCGGAAGCAGCTCCAGGCTCTGAGCTGTCAGCACAGAGCCCGACGCGGGGCTCGAACCCATGAACTGTGAGATCATGAGCTGAGCCAACGTTGGAGGCTCAACCGACTGAGCCACCCAGGTGCCCCTTGAAATCCTATTTTTGATATCAAAGATATAATAGCTTCATATAAATATTTGAGAATATTTCCATTTTTTTCTAATTTCCTAAACTTGGTATAAAATGAAAATTTTCTGTTCCTTGAGAGGGAACTTTCACTGAGTCCTGGTAGGTAAATGTTGTTTGTATAAGTTCTGTTGTTTTTCTTTTTTTTTTTAAGCTTATTTATTTGGAGAGAGAGAGAGAGCTCGAGCAGGGAAGGGGAAAGAGAGAGGGAGAGAGACTCCTGAGCAGGCTCTGAGCTGTCAGCACAGAACCCCAACAGGCTCGAACTCATGAGCTGGGAGATCATGACCTGAGCCGAAGTTGGACGCTCAGCCACCTGAGCCCCCAGGAGCCCCAAGGTTGCGTTGCTTTTAAAGACAGGTCTGTGGCCAAGGATAGCCAGAGCCGAGAGCAGAGACCGTGCGGCGGGTTGTGTTTTCTCTGGGGTGGCCTCAGAAACATCGGCATCTCCCCACTGAGTCCTGAACCAAGCGGAAAGAAGACAGAGCGAGGGCCCCGGATGCCATTTGTAACGCTGCATAGATGCGTGTCGACATCAGTCAGGCCCTGGTAATTTCCGCAAGGTGTGCGGTGGACACAAGTAATTTCCACATGTGCCGTGGACACCCCGCAGGGCCACGTGGCCCGACTGCTCTGCCGCAGGACTCGCTGAAGCGGCACACCCTCTAACCACCGTGGCCTGGAGTGTGGCCTGCGCCAGGTCCCAGGAGGGAGGCCTGGAAGCGAAGCCCGTCCCCAGCTCAGAGCTGTGGAGCCTCGATGGCACTTCGGAGCACCCCGGGGTGGGGGCCGCCTGCCAGCAATCGCTTCCGGGGCAGGTGGTTGGGGCTTTGACGTTGGTTCCTGATGTGAAGTCAGACAGTGTCTCCTGAAAACACGGGATGCCGGATCTGCACGGAAGTGTGTGGGGCCTGGTGTAGACGAGGATCAGACCTCACCCAGGGCTGCGTATGTGGAAGATCGGGCCCCAGACGCAGGAGCCGAGACCATCGGACTCCGGGCATCACCCACGGGAAGAGGGCCCGGCGCTCCTTGTTTACACGCCAGGTGGGGCGGGTTCCCAGCGCCGCGCGGCTCCGGGAATATTCTCTGGTACCGAGAGATCCTCCCAGAAAACAGTGGGCGGGGGTGCAGAAATCGTGCGAAGCTCAGTGCGGTTGACTCAGCAGGGACTTTCCTCCCGCAGCACCTGCCCGGGCGGGAGCAGAGGGAGCCCCCCCCGACAGGCACCATGCGACCCCCCCGGAGACTGGGCCCCTTGCTCCTGCACCCTCGTCCAGCCCCGAGCAGGCTCGGCCGGCCCTGGGCTGTGTGGGGACAGCGCCCCGGCTCATGCCGCGCTTGAGGCGTCCACAGACCTGCCCCCAGGAAGCCAGAGCTCACAGCCAGAAACACTTTCCGTGGGAAATGGGTACCGTGCGTCACCATGCGAGGGCTTTCAGCTTGGAGGACACGTGGCTTCCACGCCTCTTCCTCGTGGGTGTGAAGCACCCAGACCCAACTCCCCTGGTCAGCAGCACAGAGCGTGCAGTTGTGAGAGGCGGTGACAAGTCTGTGCTCGAGGGAATGAACCCCTGCACGAGAGTGACGAGGTGCGGCTGCAGAAGGCTTCGTGGCTGGCGGCCACTCCACGTCTCGGTGGCCCCCAAGCCCCGAGCACAGGCTTCGAAGGGTCAGCCTCGCCTCCCGGACTGAATTCCAAACCCATCAAAAGAAAAGGAATTTGCTGGTTGCAGATCAAATTATCACCCCTTCTACAGTAAAGGTGATTTTTGGAGGACGTGGTTCAGGGCCCCAGCACCTTAGCACATCCCTAAATCCGCCCCCACCTGTCCACCCGGGCCGGGTCACCGGGGCACCGCAGACCTGTGCACGGGGCCCCGACCCCCCACAGCAAGTGATGGAGGACACAGGAACCACTGCTTGTGAGGTGCCGCCACTTCCCTATCCACGGAAAGGGGCCACCATGGCAGTGAGAACCCTGGCTTGCAAGATCACGGCTCCCGAGTTGTTCTCTAATTTATAGGTGGCTTATTTAAAAACCTCAGAAAGGGCCCTGCGAGCAGTGTGAGGAAGTGTGCGAAGAGCAGGCACCGGAGGCGGCACGTGCCCACCGAGCCTGGGGTGCAGGCGGCTGCACGGCTCAGAGCCCAAGGCGGCGGCGGGGAGGGCGCCCACACGGGCGGCTGCAGGAACAGCCGGATCCAGGAGCAGGTGCGCCTGGCCTCCCACTGGCAGGCCCTCCCTTCGGGCCACAGCCAGGGTCCTCGCTCGGGACGGGGCGGAAGCCGGCACTCCCTGAATTTACACCTTTGGTTCCCGCTGCCTGAACGGCCACGCGTATCACAAGCCCAGACCCTCTCGGAGGGAAACTTCGTCCAGGGTCGAGTCAGACGCTCAGGGTGGACAAGCCAGGAGGGGCCGGGGCGGGCGTTCCAGAGATGGGTCTCCTCCCACCTTGGGGGGCACAGCCCCCCAGAAAGCCTCTTGGACGCTGCCCACCAAGCTCCGCGCGGCCCTGGCACGTGGGACGGGCACGCGGCACCCCGGGTCCCTGGGACAGGCAGGCGCGATCGGGGTGAATGGATGCACTTGACCTTTAACACTTGCATTCCTGGTCCCAAAGGAAAAGCGCCGTGGAGTCACCGGGCGTCGGGAACAGCCCTGCACACTCGGCACACACCCCACACGGCCACTTCCCCGCACACGGGAGACCAAGGGAGGCCGAGCCAGAGTCCTCGCTCGGCACCCGGACGGGAGTTCAGCGTAACGCGTGCAGTCACAGAAGCCTGGAATTACCCGGCTCACAGCTGCATTTGGGTATTTCTCCAAATGTAGAGCAGCGCTGTTTACGGGAGGGAGAGCGAGCGAGGGAAGGGAGGGCTGGGGTGGGGACGGTTCACACCTACGCTTAACCCCTAATGGACAGGTGGGGGGGCCCTTCTACACGGTGCTGGGTTCACGGGTAACTGTTTTATACCCTTACTTAATAGAGAGTTTCACTTTCCGCGTTGCTGACCTGACTGATGACCAGCTTGTCAGCCATTAAATCCCATCAACAAGAATCTGGGTCCTCAGCTGGGTGCGCACGTCGTGTGTCGCGTTTCTTAGTAAAGAGAGAACACAGCACGAGGGAACAGCACCGTGGGGCTCGGGCGGACGTGACGGAAAAGGCGCCACTGCCTGTCCTGGCGAGGGTGCCTCCGTGGGCGGCATCCCCACTGAGGGTCCCACCTCCAGTCCTGTCTGACGCCCGGCGCCCGGGTCTGGGCTGGGACGCGGTGGCTCCGGGACGCGAGGTTGGGGAGAGCTGAGGGCGCACTCCCCCCGTTCTCCATCCCGGGCACCCCGCCCCCCCACACCCACCCACGCCCTCCTCACTCCGTCGTGGCTTCCCCCAGCGCTTCTCTTTATTTTCTGTTTTCGGAATCAGGTCCGCTCTTGCGTGGGGCAGAAGCGTCTTATTCATGGGGCCTCCATGAAATTACAGAATTAACATTCTGTGCGTTTTTTGTATTGTTTTAGAGGGAGTCACAAACACTCAATAAATTTAGACTCTGTTGCATTTCATAGAGATATTACACGATTTGGGTACAGTTGCTTAAAGAGTAGAATTGATGCCCAGTGTCTCAGTCAGCAGAAAAGTCTAATCCATCAAAGAAAGAGGAGGGAAGAAGACGTGATGTGTAAGAAGGATCATTTGCACAAAACCCAATCTCCAATGTAAAATGTAAAGTATAAATATGTTACATCATATGTAATCATATGTATTAGGAAGTAAGAAAAATATTTTATTCTTAAAACGTTAGACAGTAACAAAATAAACCTAGAAAAACTGGTGAGCAGAAAATATACAGGTTTGTGCTTTCATGAGACCGTCCCTGGAGATCCGGTGGGGAGGCCCTTGGGCTCCGGAAGCCGCTGCCTGACCAGGACACAGCCGGGCGCCACCCCCTCCCGAGGCCTTAGGGGAAGGCGGGGAGGAGTGGCCAGAGCCCGTGAAACAGTAAATAAATCCCTCAGAGCAAATAACATGGGGGCTGAAAATAAGATAATGCTATGAACAACTTCAACATAGTAATTTCAAAACGTAATCAGCAGATCCTCTAAAATATAATCTTCCCAAACCATTTTTAGACAGATATTGACTAAGTACATAAATTTAAAACCATTAAGAAATCTAAAAAAGTGTTTTAAAATCCACTGGCATTTCTGCGCTTCAGCCAACAACCACACACACACACACACACACACACACACACACACACACACACACACCCTCAAAAGTTCCCTCTCAAGGAACAGAAAGTTTCCATTTTATACCAAGTTTTTGGAAATTAGAAAAAATGGAAATATTCTCAAATATTTTTATGAAACTATTATATCCCTGATATCAAAAATAGGATTTCAGGGGGCACCTGGGGGCTCAGTAGGTTAAGCGTCTGACTTCATTCAGGTCATGATCTCACGGCTTGTGGGTTCGAGCCCCGCGTCGGGCTCTGTGCTGACAGCTCAGGGCCTGGAGCTGCTTCAGATTCTGTCTTCGTCTCTCTCTCTCTGCCCCTCCCCTGCTCACACATGCTCGCTCTCTCTCTCTCAAAATAAATAAACTTAAAAAAAATTTTTAATTGGATTTCAGTTACACAAGAAAGAAAAATGTTCCATTTATTTATGACCATAAATTCAAAAATTCACAAATAAAATGTAATCAGACCAAATGTAGGAATGTATAAAAGTAACAACATACTCAGGAAAGGCTAAACCCCACAAGCAGAAGAATGTTTTAGGGCTGGAAGGTGTCTACACTGACTTCCTACCCCCAGTGACAGCTTGTCAACACTTACCGGATCTGGTTCCCTGCAGTCTCCCGCACCCCTCCGTGCCCCCCACAGCCCCCTGTGCCCCGCGCCCCCCTGTGCCCCTCTCCCGCCCCTCCCCCCGCGCCCCCCTGTGCCCCTCTCCCGCCCCCCATGCTCCTTCTGTCGGAGCTCCAGCCACAACGCCTTTGTTTCTTGTTGAAGAGACAGGCAAGCAGAGCCTCTCGATCTCCACCTGTTCGGGAAAGTATTTGATAAAATTACGTCCTGTTGTGCCTCACAGAAGAGAGCAATAAGGTCTCCTGGTCGACTCGGCTCGGGGGGCTCGTCCTCGTTTCCCTGTGGGTGAACGTTCCATTTCATGGGAAGTATTAGAAACGCTTTAAGTGAGTCAAGTGGGGGCCAGCTCCGGAAGCCTGAGCTTGAAGCACCAGCCTGATGGTAAGGCAAGTGGCAGAAACGGAACACAGAAGGCTTAGAAAGCCACGGAAGGCATCTCCAGGAAGCTTCTGGAAAAAGCATCAAAGCCCTTGGCACGTTTTCTCACGTGCTCACTCAGGTGTCTTCTGAGCCCCTGCACTCGGGGGTCAGGGCCGGTTTTGTCCCTGTGCTTCCCGGGGCCCCTACCGCGCCCGCGGCCGGCCCGCCGGAGGCGCTGCTGACGGGCGGTGAGCTCACCCTCCACGGTGAGGGCAGGAGGAGAAAGCTAGCGACGCCCCCGTGGAAACGGGCAAAGGAACATAAATGCGATTGTAGAAAAGTCTAGGCGGCTGCTTCACGACAGAGGAGGGGCTCCTCCGAGACGAAGCCCGGTAAGCGCGAGCCACAGGGAAGACCTCTGGTGAGACTGGCATGCGTGGCGCCGGGGGCACCACGACGCCGTCAGTGAGGTAGGAGTGTGAGCCTCTGGCTGGCAGACGCCGCCTGCGACGCCTAAGACCCGGGGCGGGCTGGTCCGTGTGTACAAGGAATTCTAGAGATCGGTGAGACCCGACTAAGCATGCTCGGAACACGGCCAAACGTAGGAACAGGCCGATCATGGAGAAGAGCCGAGCGCGGCCCGTCCCCGGGCACGGATACGCCCGCCCGTCTCGGGGAGACGCGGGGCTGGACGGCACCGGCAGGGGGGCGGGGGGCGGGCAGCTTGCAGAGCGGCCGAGCGAGGCTGCACGGGTCTGAGTGCCCGCAGGTGCCTGGGCCACGCCTCCCGGCGCGAGGTCGGCCTGCACCTGACGCGGAACAGCAGGCGAGGCCCCTGGAAGAGCCCAGGTGACTTAACCCCCACGTGTGGAGCCCGGCGGAGGCGGATGCCACCCAGCGTCCCTCTCCGGGAAGAGCGAGACTGAGTCAGGTATTCAGGCAGCAGACAATGAACTGAATTAACATGAACATGCGAAATACACGTGGACCCATTTGGACCACATGTGAGGCGATAATCTGGAGTGATGAAGAGGAAGAAAAAGAAGTCAGAGGTGATTAAACAGGATCATCTGCAGTCCACGTAGATGTTAGATGTAAGCAGCACTAGACAGCACTTTAGCCACATGCACGTGACACAAGACACGCCGGGAAATGTGGGACTGAGGGAAAGTCCTGCCCAGTAGCCGTCCCCCCAGAGAAGAGAGGGGGGCGCTGGGGAGGGGGAGCTTTGTCTGAAGCCGGACCAGCGCGGATGCGAAGCAAAGAAGGGAAGCAGAGGCATGAGCTTAATCCCCATGTGTGCACACAGTTCCCGTTACGTCATTTTCTGAGTTTCCCTGCAAGCGTTAATACTTTGTAATTAAAATAACGGTTTTGAAGATTAGTATGTACAGTGTGCATGCCCACGGACCTGGCCCTCGGGACGCACGGGCACATTTACCGTCCGCTAAAGCATCGCCGTCCCCCATGCTGTGTCCGGCCACGCAGGGACCGGGGCCGCCGTCCTCGGTCTCGTCACGCTGGGGTCCACACTGCTCGTCACGCTGGGGTCCACACTGCTCGTACGTCTGTTTTCGTTTATTACTTGTGCTCTCCCCCCGTCAAACACACGGGGCAGGTGTGGGGCCGCCCTGGGCAGGGTGGGGGGCGGCGAGCGGGGGCAGACACACCTGCCTGCGTGCGGTGGCAGAGAAGGCGGCAGATCCACGGCTTGGGCACCCCGTGACCTCTGGGTCAGGTTTAAGCTGAATGAAGCCACGGACCCCACCCCTGCGCTGTTTCCACGGATGAGCCCGGGGTGTGTCCACGCACAAGCCACTGCTCTGTTCCTCCGTGGCCCCTCAGAAGGGGGTCAGGAAGCTCCTCCCAGAGTCCAGCCTGCATCTGCCGGGCGCCCGGGTGTGTGGCCTGCGTGGCCTCCCTGCCCAGGACCGTCCCTGTGGGTCTCCAGGGCCTGTGCTGAGGAGACGCAGGCTCGTGATGGATTTAAACTGTACACTAGACATGGAAACACTCTCTGGTCTAACTTGCCTCATGTTTTTTTCTGATTAGGAGCTATTTCCACGGCCTCTGACAGTCCTGGGGGCCTGGGGCCAAGCGGTAAGTCTGTCCTGATCATGACGACACTGAGATGTTTGAAAACACGAGCACGGGATGTTCCCGTTCTGGGGTTCTGCGCACGCGATTTCACGGAAACGCTGGACGGGCCGACGGCCCACCTCCTGACGTCCCCTTCGCAGGAACGGCCCACCTTCCGAGGCCTCGGGGAGGGTGCTTGCTCTAGAGATTTCGCTTTCTGCTCAAATACACGTTTGTATGGTTATTTATTTATTTATTATAATTTTTTAAAAAGTTTATTTATTTTGAGGGAGACAGAATGAGCAAGCAGAGGAGGGGCAGAGAGAGAGAGCGCATGTGTGTGAGCAGGGGAGAGGCCGGGAGACAGCGAGAGAGAATACCAAGCAGGCTCCGCACGGTCAGCACAGAGCCCAACTCGGGGCTCGAACTCACGAAACTGTGAGATCATGACCTGAGCAGAACCAAGAGTCAGACACTTAACTGACTGAGCCTCCGGTGCCCTGTGTTTATGTTTTTAAAACCGGGTTTCCCTGTGGTCATTCTGGGGGAGGCGCCCCTGTCGTAGCAGGAGGACCAGCCTGTGGTTTCTGCAGAAGGGGGCCTGTGGGGACATGGTGGGGACGCGGTGGGGACGCGGTGGGGACGTGGTGGGGACCCTGTGGGGACGCGGTGGGGACCCTGTGGGGATGCAGTGGGGACGCGGTGGGGATCCTGTGGGGACATGGTGGGGATGCAGTGGGGACGTGGTGGGGACGTGGTGAGGGCGTGGTGGGGACACGGTGGGGACCCTGTGGGACCCTGTGGGGACGCGATGGGGACACGGGGCCCTGGGAAAGGCATGGGGTTTGGGGTCAGATAAGCTGAGTCCCCAGATGTGTCAGCTCTGACCGCGAGCCGCGTCCTCGAGCCAGGAATGCAGACAGGCTGCATGGCGGTGCGCAGACAGCGTCGCCGCAGGAGCAGGAGTGGGCGGGACACCCGGGACTGACGGCCTGGGCGTGGCTGGGATGCTGCAAAGCTGCTGGGTTGGAGGAAGAGAAGCAGAAGGGAAATAAACAAGTTAAAAGTCCCTGTGGCAGTTCACGCACAGTGGTGGCTTCTCTGACCCCGTTGGGTCCCCGGGGCCGGGTGTCCTTCACGGCCGAGGAAACAGAACGAGCCACGGCCGCTCCAGAGAAGGTGACACAGCTGGTGAGTGCTTGGCTGGGGTGGGGAGCTCACTCAGAGCCCGGGTCGGCCGCGTGGACAGGAAGCCGGCCACGCCAGAGGCCACGTGCAGGGGCTCCAGCCAGCAGCCCCGCCGGGCTCTCACCTTCCGGGAGGGGTGGATGAATCACCTAAATGTGAAAAAGCAAAACCTTAAACATCGCGGGAGAATTTACAGACACTGCCTTTGTGACTTAAGAACGTCAATCTGAAAAATAAGAATTGATGAAAACGAGCGCGGTGACGATAAACTCCCGCCCTGAGCAGCGCGTGCAGACGAGGGAGACCGAGCCCCTCGGAGAGATGCTGGAGACACACAGCAGGAGCGGAGACGCGCCGCAGGCCGAGGGCCTAGCTGTTGCTCAGGCAAAGCCCGAATCCCAGCAGGGACCCGAGCGGGGGAGGCGCGGCCACGGGAGGGGATCAGGATCCGCACACGGAGCGCCGGCCGGGCATCAGCAGGGAGATCACAACTATAAAACACGCCGTGTCACCCTGGGATCAGCGCGGAGCACGGGCTGCGGGGTGGGGGGGTGGGGGTGCACGGCATCCGGGAAACGCGGGAACGTGTCTCGCTCCCGTGGGGGAGGTGACCCGCCCGGGAGGTTCCGGGGGAGCCGGTCGTCACCAGGAAGAGAGAAGCCAGTGCAAACGTGGTTGGTTCCTCTGAGAGTTCCTCAGGGCTTAACACAAACGAGCTTCGAGAACGTGCAACAATTTTCATGACCCTCAAATGCAGGTTGAATTTTCTGAAAAGCAAAGTGTAGGATGAAATGTGCGGGACAAAACCCTCTATGCTCTGAAATCGTACAGAACCCGAGCCCGCCTGCCGGGGGGGAGGGGCGCCACGTGTGTGGAAACTTGAACACGGGGCGGGGGCGCGTTCACCTCCCGACAGCCCTGGCCTCTGGGGGGCTCTCGAGGCAGCAGGCGGAGGACGGGGCTCTCGGGGGGACGAGCAAGGCTCAGCGGCCTCGTAAGGGGCTCTTAGGAAAATATTTAAAGCAAATATTTAAAAAATGACTAAATCTGAGGAGAAGGGAATGACTGTTACATGACTTTTCTCCAGGCCTGAAGCACTTCATTTCTAAAACGGTCAAGCGAGGCGCTGCTTCTGCACTGAACACCCTGGCACCTCTGGCCTCGCGTCAGAGGGTCCCCGTCACCGCCCAGCCAGCCCCGGGGGCAGCGAGGCCACACAGGGAGCTGAGCGCGGATCGGGATGATTCACGGCTCGCACTCTATCGTGTGTGTGCACATGTGTGTGCAAGTGTGTATGTAGAGGTGTGTGGGTGTGCACCTGTGTGGGCATGCAGGTGTGTGGGTGTGTGTGTGGGTGGGCAGGAATGCACATAGGTGTATGTGTGTGGGTGCGCCTCCGTGTGGGTGTACAGACGTGTGAACGTGTGTGTGGGTGTGTATGTGCATGTAAGCACACACATATGCCTTTGTGCGCACACGTGTGTGTGTTGTGTGCATGGGTTGTATGCGTGCGCACCCGTGTGCTGCAATGGCTTTTATGTGTCACATGGACTGGGCCCAGGGTGCCCGGCTCCGGGTCAGAGGCTGCTGCGGGGTGTCTGTGGGGCGACCGGGTCGGGCAGGAGCACGTGGGCCGCGCCCCGGGGTCAGCAGGTCACCCCCCCACGCGGGACCCCTCCGGCCCCGGGGCCTGAGCGGAGCAAACGGGCAGAGGACGGAGGGCCGGAGCTGACGCTGCCCACCGGACCCCGGCTCCCACGCGGGCCTCTGCCGGGGCCCAGCCCGCGCTGCGGGGCGGGGGCGGGGGGCGCGGTCGGCTCTCCTGGGTCCCCGCGCACAGACGGGGACGTGTCAGCCTCGTGCTCACGTGAGCCGGTCCCGTAATAAGTGAACAGACACATCCTCATCTCCTGTGGTTCTGTTTCTCCAGAGATCCTGATCCCTGTGCACGTGTGTGTGCACGCACGCTCACCCGTGGCGTGCGTGTGCCGGTGCGCACACGGGGGAGATGCGCAGCCACAGTGCGCGTCCTCGGCGTGCGTCTGGGGCAGCGGCCCCTCCCCAGGCGCCTGCTCTCCTCCTCGCCCACGTCACTTCTGTCTGTGGCCCTGCCTCCCCGCCCCCCACTCTGCGCACCTGCTGAGTCGCCTCCATCTGGGCCCTGCTGGGCACGGCAGGTGCCCGCGGCTCACGCCCCCGGACGGTGCCCTGGAGTGCACGTACGCGAGTGCGCACACTCCTCCCCCACCCCCGCTCGGGGGCTTGCTCGGCCAGGCCTTTGCAGCCACACTTCAGAATCTCCAGCTCGTGATGGAATTTCCCGGAGACCCTCCAGGGTCACATGATCTGCCCGGCGCCGAGCCACCCGCCCCCAGTGTGCCCTCGCGTGAGCTCTCAGGAGGCGCGGGCACTGCTGGGGCCCCCGGCCCAGGTGCAGGGTCAGGAGCCCCAGCGCGGCTTCTGTGACAGCGCCCAAGGCTGCAGAGCCGCGTGCTGGCCTCTCTGGAGGCCGTGTGTGCTGGTAGTGAGCCCCCTCCAAACGGGAGAGTCACAGAGTAAAACACAGCACCCCCCGACGGAGGGGCTGGGCGGTCAGGGCGTCTGCAGACCATGACGCCTGCTGAACTTCTCGAACCCCCAAACAAACCGGTACATTTACGCCGGGGCCTTCCAGCCCTGAGATTAATTAGGCCGAGGCGACCCTGCAATGACACCTTGAGTGAGGCTGAGGAGCCACAGCGGCCAGGGACACTGAGGGGACAAGGGGACATCCAGGGACCCTCCGCCTTCTCCCAGCAGACACGCGGGAGATTCCGCCTTCTCCACAGACTGAAACAGGCTCCAGGCTCTGAGCTGGCAGTCAGCACAGAGCCCGACTCGGGGCTCGAACCCATGAACCGTGAGATCATGACCTAAGCGAAAGTCGGACCGACTAAGCCACCCAGGCGCCCCAAGGCAGGACAGTTTTAAAGGGAGTCGCCCGGGGATCAGAGGGAACAGAGACGCGGGGGGGGGGCTCCCCTCTCCTGGCCCCACTGGGCCTCCCTGGGCCGGCCGGCTGCTGGGGACTCGGGGGCACGGGCGGGTGCAGCCCAGGAGGTGAGTCTGGGACCACGACTGTCCCAGAGGCGGACACGCATGGATGCAGGGCTGTGCGCGTCCTCAGGCAGCTGCGGAAAACACAGAGACCTCAGCTGCGGGCAGGAGACTCGGGGTCCCGACGTCCAAGACCCTGAAGCCGCAGGAAATCCCCCCAACGCCCCAGGAACCCCCGCGGGGCTCCCGTCCATCCCGCGGAGCGTGGGGGCCGGCACAGAGCCGGGCGCAGAGCCCGTACCCACGCTGGCCCAAGCTTCAGGGCAGGCGGGGAACACTCCCGCCCCCAGGCTTCCCGCCGCGCAGCCGTCCGTCCGTCCGTCCGCCCCCCACGCCCCAGGGCGCCCGCGTTGGACAAAGGTGCTTCGTGCAAGATGGGCACGGTGGCCACGGTAGGCTTCGTGCGGAGGCTGTTTCCGTATTTGATCTGCTTCCTGAATGCGCGGGTGCTGGGGTGAAAGCTGTCTGGAGTTCGCCGGCACTCCACTGACAATGCGTGTCGTTCACGCCGTTGCCGCGGGCGGGACGTGGCACCCGGAACTCAGGCGCTCGGTCGCGGCTCCCACGGGATGGTGTCGGGGGTGGAGCCTCCGGGAGGCGACGGGGAGCCCCCCCTGCGCGCGGCCACGCGAGGCCCGGGGAGAACCGGGAGGCGGCCCGCTCCGGACGCCGAGTCGGCCGGCGCCTGGGCCTTGGGTTTCCAGCCTCGGGGACGGGAGAGGTGAGGTGGGGAGCGGCCCCCAGCCTGCGTCCCCTGAGCGCCGCGGACGCACGCCCCCCACCACGCGGTGCGGACTCACGGGGCCGCCGTGCTCCCTGCTCCGCGGTGACAGTGCGTGCCCCTCACTCACTCGCCGTCCCCGCTCCGGGTGGGCCCTCAGCTGGGCTCCTTACGGTAGCTGTGCCAGGGAGGGTGTGAGCGGCCGGGTCTCGCCCACCTGGGAGGCTCCCTGGAGGAGGAAGCCTCAGGCCTCAGTCGCCAGAGAGGGGACACTGGCGAGAGGCCTGCTGAGTGAGGCCGAGGCTGGTGTGACCGGGCGGGTGGGAGGGAGCCAGGCTGGGGTGGGGCCAGGAGCCCAGTGCACCGGAGGAAAGGTGCAGGGTCGGGGGGCAGTGAGTCACCGCGGAAAGGGCGGGGTGGCCAGAGACCCCGGGAGGACAGGACCCGAGGGGCAGCTGCTGTGTAGACGCATCCGGGCCGGAGGAACCAGGAAAATTCCAGGTTTCTGTTGCGGCCACTGGAGGGACGGTGATGCTCGGAGGACGGCAGCGCATGGAGGGGAGGAGGAGGCGAGCCTAACTGCAGACAGGGCCCTTCCGAGGGCAGGAGGCGGCTGTCCCTCCCCCAGCGGCCTCCCGCTGCCCGTTGGAAGGCCTGCCCCAGCCCTACACCCAGGACAGCCCCTCGCACGCGCCTCACCGCAGGGCGCTTGCACCCGCTGCGTTTCCTCCGTCAGGAGGTCTGCGCTCGGATGAAAGTGCCGAGCGGGAGCCCTCGAGCCACGCAGGGCCACCGTCCACGTGTCTTGTCAGCCTCCCGAGGGCCGGGCGTCCCCAGGTGCAGCGTGGCGTCCCGATCATTCTGGACGGGTCCTTTGCCTCACCGCTGGGGGCTCGCACCTGCGCGTGTTCAGAGAACCAGTGTCCAGGGCACCCAGGGCCCTGGGGCCTTGACCCGAGCATGCAGGGCAGGTGTGGGCACAGGGGAGGGTTTGGACGTCCCCTGGTGACTCCGCCCCCGCGTCCGCGCCACCCTCTTCCCCGGCCTCGGGGCCGCGGGTCAGCATCAGGAGGGCGGCGCCCGTACTCCCTCGTGGGCGCGGGGCGGGGCGGGGGCTTCCCGGACGCGGGACGTAGAGAGTTCTTAGAGAGGTTATTTGTGTGGCTCCCAAGTGTGTTTCTATTTATCAAACATGTAATGTCACTGCAATCTCTTTGGAGGGTTTTCAAAAATTAAAGCGTCACATCTAAAAATACTGACCTTGACGCTCAGTGCACACGGGTAATTCCCACCACCCGAGGGACGGGGGACAGAGACGAGGCAGCGTCCGGGAGGGCTCAGCGGGCGGGGGGCGCGGCCGGAGCACGTGTCTCTGTCTCCCGTCCCCTCGGGCCCAAAACGGCCCCGGGGACGGGCCGCACGGGGCGCACACTCAGCAGGTGCGGACAGAGAACCTGCAGTTTGCTCCTTTGTGGGCTCACTCAGCGCCCGGAACGAGCACCCGTCCAGTCCGCGAACGTGCCCGGCGCTCCGGGCTGCCTCAGTGGGCGCCACTCGCGGCCCGGCCGCAGGCCCCGCCTCCCGCGCAGTCGCCTGCGGGGAGAGTCGTCCCTGCTGAGGACGGGACGCTCCCGCACCTGCTCCCGCGGGGACCCCAGCACGAAGCCCACAGGCGCCTCGTCCGGGAGAGAGGCCTTCAGAAGCACAAGCCTGTGCCCGGGCATCCCCGCCACCCTCACCCCCCACGCTCAGTGCACGGAGACCCCCCTACCAGCAGGAGAGGCCACACTGTCCCCATGGCCAGCTCTGGGCACCCGGAGGGCTGCCGGGTCCCCAAGGACCCCAGGGTCCCGGCAGGAGGAAGGAGGGACCACATGCAGTGACCGCAGGCCACCCGAGGACACGCAGGGCAGGGCGACCCCGAGCTGGGGCGGAGCACAGGCGGGGCGGGGCTGGACTGGGGGCGCAGGTCACGACCACTCGGCCGTATTAGGGGGAAGGTCCCCCTTCCTGTCCTGACCTGACCCCAGCCTGTCCTGCTCCTCCACACTGGCCTTCGGGGAGCCCGTGGGTGGTCACCGCGGGCAGGTGCTTGGACCTGGGCCTGTGCCCGCCTGCCTCCCTATCAGAGGGCACCCGGGGTCCCTCCAGGCACGGGCACCCGGTGTTAATGGCCCTGGAGGTGGAGGGTGAGCAGATCCCCAGGAAGGAAGTGATGCCCGGAGTCAAGGGGTCCTGGCCGTCGTCCGGGGCCGTCAGGTGAGGTTGGGGGGGTAAGCGCCCTTCCTCAGGGAGGGGGAGGGGGCTTTCTTAGGATGCCACCATCCTTGTTTCTGAAATGCTAAAATCTTGCACACGTGTGCACGTATGTGCGTGTGCGCCCAGGGGATTCTGGGCGTCGCTGGCTCCGCGCCCATCCCCGACGGCGGGCAGCAGGTCAGTGGCTGCGGAACCTGACGTGCAGGCGTCTTCTGCCCGGCCGCCTGTCCTGCCCCCGCCCCCCACGCCCGCACCCACGGGCCACGCTTCCCTCCCGGCCGGCCGGCGCCCGAGGACTCGTCCCGGGCATCTCGCTCCACCCTCTCCAGGCACCCCTCCACGTCCCAGGTTCGGGGAACCAGAGGCATATCGCTGCCTGCGAGCCCCGGGAGCTCGGCCGCCTCCCCCCTGCCCCACAGACCACCCTGAAGGGCGTTCGCTCCACCGAGAGCCCTTCCCTCCCGTCAGCAGACAGAAGGCTCCAGAGATAATATTCTTCTTAAAAATTTAGTAATTATGTATCTAGTGGCTACGACCGCAGAGAAAAATGTGCATATTAAAGCGTTCGTAATTACATAATAAGCACTTTCTGTCAATTGCATTTTGCCACCGTGTACTCTCTGTCCCCTTTATCTTAAAAAAAATTAAAAAACAATTACCATAAGCACTAACATACACCAAGCACCAAGCGCCAGGTTAATGCGAAATTAGGGGTTTGTCTGAGCACGTGGGTAAGTTTCAGCTCGAGTGTCACCAGCCCTCATCACCAGGGACCCGGGCTCCGCGGTGGGAGAGGACACGGCCCACCCCCGAGGGCGCCCCCAGAGCCGGCTTGGCCGGGGCCACCGACATGCCACGTCCCCTGCTGCCCCGGCTCAAGGCGACCGTGGGCAGAGGCACAACCTAGAGGTTGTGGGCAACCGTGCGTCTGCCCCACACTCACCCTCTTCCTCCGGACCTCGCCCCACGCCCACAGCAGCACAATGGAGGGGGCGAAGCCCTGCAGGGGCAGCGGCCACGTGAGCCGTCCACACCGGGATGTGGCCACGTGAGCCACCGAGTCCTCCGAGAAGAGCTTTCAGAGGAAACAGACTGGTCAGCCCTTCTTGGCGCCCCCCTGCCCTTTCCCCTCTTCTGCCTGGAAGGACAATGCAACACGGAGGCACAGCTGCCCTTTTGTGCCCACGAGGCACCGGGGACGGCTGAGCTGAGAGACGAGGGGCGGCCTTCCGAGGGCGTCGGGGCCACACCGTTCGGGGCAGTTTCTCCTCAACAGCCTTGGTGTTTGGGTAGGCGAGGCCCTCGGGTCTCGAACTGCACTGGATCCGAGGGCCCGGCTCCACGGCGTCCTGGGCCCCGCGGCTGGCAGAGCCCTTGCTCTCTCCACCGGCTCCTCCGGGCACCCTCGCGCCCCCCTCCACATTCAGGCTCAAGCAAGTGCCGTGCAGACAGCTTCCCGCCCTGTGTCTCCAGCACCGGTGACCCCCTGCCCTGACGTGGCCTCGTTTCTGCCGTCACACCCCCAGCTGGGCTTAACTGGCCTCATTTGCTCAGGTCGTCAGCCCTGCACGGGACGGGGGCCTCCTCAGATGGGGACGTGTCCTGCCCTGAACCTGGCTGTCCCTCAGTATTTGCAGGATGACGGAGGGACAGGTGGATGCGTGGACAGGGTGGTGAGTGAGCCCCTGCGCCCGCGGGCCCCTCGCCCCCAGCCCAGCAGGCTGCCCGGAGGCGGAGGCAGGCCCATCCCGGAAGGGCTCGCCGGAGATCCCCGAGGCGGCGGGGCGCCCGCCTCTGTGCCGGTCACTCGGCCCCTGTGCTAACTGACATTAAACTCTGGATCCCGGACATCTGGCCGCGGACAGCACCCCCCCACCCCCCGCCCCCCCCGCTGCCGGGACCTCACGGAAGATGCTCGAGTCAGTGATGAGCGAATGACAACAATGAAAGCCAAGTTTCAAATAGCTTAAAATCTAAGACTAGAATAGAATTTTTAACAAAAAATAATCCAACAGCCAGAATCGGTGCAGGAGCTGAAGCAGGACCAGGAAGATAACAAGCAAACCCAGGAGTCGCCCTGTGCCCCCTGCACCGGCCGACGCCCCTCGTAGAGATCAGTGTGTCCGCACGGCGCCTGCTCTCTGGGCTGAGCTGCCCTGGGTCTGGGGCGGACGGTGGAGGGCGGTGTGCGGGGCGAGGGGCTGCGTGAAGACCACAGGCGGGACCCCAGGGGACGCGAGGCCGTGGGGGTGGCAGCAGCGGAGCCCCCGTGATGGTCAGGGTCACGCGGGTCGGGGCTGGCGCCTCAGGAGGCAACGGGTGCAGGGCGTCTCTGCGCAGCCCCGGGTCCAGGCCCCCCAGGCAGGGGTGCGGCTTCGCGGCCAGTCACCATCTCACGGCCCCTGCGGGAGGGCGTCTGGGCTGGGAGGAGGCCCTGAAGCCAGGGGACATCCCGACCGCGCTGGCTTTTGTCACCTGGGCCAGCCCTGAGCCACACTCGGCAGGGGCGCGTCAGCTGTGTGCCCGCACAGCAAGCAGCTGGTCCCTCGCCCTGTAGCCTCCGGGCCCGGCTTCGGAGGGGCTCACGCTGCTCAGAACCCCCATCCCAGCGCCACCCCCCACCCCGGCCCGTGGTGCCGTCCAGGAGGCTGCTGCACGGAGCCCCCGCTGTGGCCCCAGGGACCGGCCGCCCCTCTGGCCCATCACAGGACGGGGAGCAGAGTCCCCGCCCACCTCGCCCCACCCCACCCCTTCCCTGTCCGGAGCACCTCCGCCTCCACCAGAGCCTCTGTCATTACTCTGAGGAGCCCAAACGGTGGGTGGATGGGTGGGTGGATGCCCTAGAGGCCAGGAGGGAGCTGGGCTCCCCCGTGAGTACACGGCGGGGGAGGGGAGAGGCCGGAAGGAGTCCACCACTGGCTGTGTTTCCGGGATGCTTCCTGCAGCACCTGTCCCCACCCCCATCGGGGCTGTGGCCTCACCCGGCCGCTGCCTGCAGGGGGCGCCTTCCCTGCCCCAGGCGGCCCTGGCCTCTGGCCTCCTGGGGCTCTAAAAGCTGCCACGGTTCCTAACGTCCCCTCTCCCACCCGGTGCTGAGTTCAAGGCCACGGGACAGTTTATCTTGCGTGTTTTCCGTCAGATTCCTGTCTGCCAGCCAAGCGCCGCTGACCGAATGCCTCGGTCTAACTTCCTGGCTCCCGGCTTCTCATGGGCTCAGCTTGACGGCAGCCAGTGAGGGCCTTGGGCTTAGAAGTTAGGCTCCCACACACCCCCCGCCCTCCGTGCAGCCGCCGGGGAGGCCTCCTGAGTGCCGCTGCCCCTCCGTGGCCAGTCCGAGCAGAGGGGCTCCAGAAGACCCTGGGCCAGGCCACAGGCACACCTGGGAGGGGACGTGAGAGGCCAGAACCCAGAGACCGGCCCTGAAAACACGCAGGGCTGCCCCTCCTGACCAGAAGGCTCCCCAGGCTCACCTCGAGTTGACACCAACGTGCACCTGGAGGGGGCGCCCAGGCCGCGGACGCCATCGCGGGGTCCTGCTCTGAGAGCGTCCTTCAACGCCGGGGGGCAACTGATGGTCGGTGTGTGTGTTTCCCATGCATTTTACAATTTTCCCCACAAATACCTATTTCCGTAGACATCAGCGAGTTTGTTCTGTTTTAAAATTTTACATTCGGGGAGCCTGAGGCTGAGCCGGGTAAGTGTCCAGCTCTTGAGTTGGGCTCAGGTCACGATCTTACAGTTTGTGAGTTCGAGCCCCGCACTGGGCTCTGTGCTGACAGCCTGGGGTCTGTTGGGGGTTTTCTCTCTCTGCCCCTCCCTTCACGCATGTGTGCTCGGTCTCTCTGTCTCTCTATCTCTTCCCCTGCCCTGCTTGTGCTCTCCCTTAAAATAAATCAATAAACTAAAAAAATAAAATAAAATGGGGGCTCCTGGGGGGCTCGGTTGATTAAGAGTCTGACTTTGGCTCAGGTCATGATCTCACGGCTGACAGGTTCGAGCCCCACGTCGGGATCTGTGCTGACAGCTCGGAGCGTCAGGGGCGTGGGGCCAGGGACGGGGTGAGCTGGTGTGCGGGACTCCGGCCACCGTGCCACGTGCTCCTGGGAGTGGACTGCTGATGGCCTGTGCCCGCCTGCCCGTGAGGGGTCTCGTCCGATCAGCTGTGCGTGTTCTCTTTACGTTTCCGCGTGTCCTTGGCCGTGAGCCACCTGCCGCGCGGTGTGTACCCGCCGCCATGTTAGTCTCCCTCGTCACGCGGGAACCCTTACTTCTGAAGGGAAAATGCTCCTCCTTGCCTTACGATGACCCGAAGAGTGGCCTGCTGTGGACGTTTTCATTCCTCTCTTTAATATTCCTTCTAGTTTTTCTGTCACATTATTTATTTATTTCCTTTCATTCTACGTAAGTTTCCTTCAGTCCTTACGATGGTCTGTTTCCCATCGTCTTTCTCATCTACATTCCATTCCCTGTGCGCGTCCACGGTAGAAGCCCCGTGGCCTCCATCCTAGGGGTGAGGGGAGACGGGGCACGATTGTCTTTCCGCCTCTGCCTCACTTCTCGGCTCTGTCACAACAGCCCGGGATTGTGCGGCTATTGTTTACTTTTCAAAAGGGCCATTCTCCCGAGTCCGGCAAATCGGTCCCTTGCAGCCGGGGCTGATAGCTTTGCACGTAAACACCGGGCCTGTGTCTGCGAGAAATCTGGGGGAATTTATTTAGCTTGATTACATACAGGTGTCTGGCAAGAGGAAGATTTATTGAATTTTTAACTGTCAGTTAAAGTAGAGAGTATTGAACTTTCTATTTTCGTACTCTTTCTGAGCAAGGTCAATACCAAGGCGTCTGTCACCTGTCACCCCCGAGCTGATATTCATAATCCAGACAATCCTCTGCCTGTCAGGAGAGCAAAGGAAACAAGTGCCCTCTGCTTGCCTGATAACGGGAGACACAGGGCACACGGCCGGGACCTGCGGAGAAGCCGGGGGGACAGGGGATCACGCGGCCAGCCTTCCGCCCCCTCCTCCCCAACGGGTCAAGCAGGGGCACGGCGGGGGCCTCTGAGTCGCACAGACCTGGGTGTGGGGGGCCGCCCTGTCCCGACCCCCACCGACCTCAGGCAGCTGTGTGCCTCCAGGACCCTCGGGCTCCTCGTCTGTGATGCAGCAATTACAGCAAGAGCAGTACAGACACCGCCGGGAGTGCTTAAGGCCCTTCCCACTCAGAATGTGCCGGGCACAGAGGCAGGCAGGGCCCGGGCCTCCGTGTCCAGGAAGAAGGCAGCGTCCGCGTGGGGTCCGGACGGTGCGGGCAGGCATCCAGCGTCCGCGTGGGGTCCGGACGGTGTGGGCAGGCGGAACGCGTCTGCGTGGGGTGGACGGGCGTGTCCAGCATCTGTGTGGGTCGGACGGTGTGGGCAGGCGGGCAGTGTCGCGTGGGGTCTGGACGGTGCGGTCAGGCGTCCAGCGTCCGTGTGGGGTCGGGCGGTGTGGGCAGGCGGGCAGCGTCCGCGTGGGGTCTGGGCAGTGCTGGGTCAGGCGTCCAGCTCTGTGTGGGAGTCCGGACGGTGTGGGCGGGGGCAGCGTCCGCGTGGGAGTCCGGACGGGGATTGGGCGGGCGTCAGCATCTGTGTGGGGTCCGGACGGTGTGGGCAGGTGGGCGTATCGCGTGGGGTCTGGGCAGTGCGGTCAGAGCGTCAGCGTCCGTGTGGAGTCCAGGCGGTGTGAGGCAGGCGTCCGCGTCTGTGTGGGGTCCGGACGGTGTGGCAGGCGGGCAGCGTCCGCGTGGGGTCCGGACGGTGTGGGCAGGTGTCCAGCGTCCGTGTGGGGTCCGGACGGTGCGGGCAGGCGGGCATCGCGTGAATCAGGCGGTGTGGGCAGGTGTCCAGCGTCCGTGTGGGGTCAGGTGCGGGCAGTGTCAGCGTGGGGTCCCGGACGGTGGCAGGCAGGTGTCCAGCGTCGTGTGGGGTCCGGACGGTGTGGGCAGGCGTCCAGCGTCTGTATGGGAATCGGACGGTGTGGGCAGGCGGGCAGCGTCCAGCGTGGGGTCCCAGGGCCGGTGTGGGCAGGCGTCCAGCGTCTGTGTGGGGTCCGGGCCGGTGCGGGCAGTGTCCGCGTGGGGTCCGGACGGTGTGGGCAGGTGTCCAGCGTCCGTGTGGGGTCCGGACAGTGCGGGCAGGCGGGCAGCGTCCGCGTGGGGTCCGGACGGTGTGGGCAGGCGGGCAGCGTCCGCGTGGGGTCCGGACGGTGTGGGCAGGTGTCCAGCGTCCGTGTGGGGTCCGGACGGTGTGGGCAGGCGGGCAGTGTCCGTGTGGGGTCCGGACGGTGTGGGCAGGTGGGCAGCAAGGGAAGGCGTGACCGTGTCGGTTCTGAGATGCTCAGCGGTTGGCCGTGGGTCGTGCGTGCAGGACGCCGTTGCTCAGGGTGCGGAGAAGACGTGTTAGCGTGGGGGAGGGGGAGCGAGGGAGGGGTCACCCTGAAAGTTCCTCCACAGACATGGACTCGGAGTCTGGACGTAGGGCTTCGCGCAGAGTGGGGTGCTGGCTGTGTCCTGAAAGACCTGGCCTGTCCCAGAGGCATCCTGGCAGGGCGGGGACAGTCCAGAAAGGGGGGCCTCCCCGCGCCCCTCCAGCGCCTCCCTCCTCTGCACACGGTGCCCGCTCTGTCCCCTGGTGTTTTGGCCACAAACCTGGGCTCCCGCAGGGCAGATGCCCACCTGACGTCTACCAGCCTCTGTGCCTCCTGACCTGGGGCCACCTGTGGGGACAGGGAAGGAAGCACCTGTGGGCGTGTGGGACCTTCTGTCGTCTGTAAGCCGCCCCCCATTCCTCCTACCCCGTCTCCCCAGGAGCCGCCGGAGTCAGCTCCCAGTTCCTTCCATTTGATTTAAATTAAACATCAAGCCCTTGGTCCTGGGCCCGAGTGATGGGGGCACCCAGGGTCCGGGCATGGCGCCTGCCCCTGTAAGCTGGTCTGAGCCCACAGGGGCCTGAAGGCTGAGGCTGCAGACACACGGCGGGGAGGGGGGAAGCCCCGAGAGCTTCTGTCCGGACACTTCCTACGACTCCTGATGTCAGGTTAAGTGTAGGGTGGAGCAGAAAGACGGGACAGGACAGGACCTGCTCCAGGCAGAAGGAAGCCGACGGGGCCTGACTGGGGCTGGATTCCCCAGTGAGAACTCATGGAGAAAGTTCCAGAAGTCGGCAAGGCTGCACCAAGGACAAATGCCCATGTACCCCATCCCCAAAGAGGATGGGTTAGAGGCCAGAAGATTCCACAGGGATACGGATTCAAGGCCAAACCTACACCCAAAGTCATTCCAGAACCTTCTATGTGGCTCCTGCCCAGCTCACCTTCCAGACTCCGACCTCAAGGAGCAGGTGGAGCTGGGGACGCACTCAGGCAGGGGCAAGGATCTGGTGACCTGAGAACATCAGGGTCGGGCTGCCGGCACGAGGGCCCCACGGCTTCAGCCACATGCCCACATCGCCCAACGTTCGTGCGGCCTGGCGACCCGGTGAGCTGGGAAGGCAGAGGCAGCAGGTGAGGGCAACGGGCCAGGGCGGGACACGGCTGCTCGCTTTGGCAGCAGGGAGACCAAGACCCCAGCGCCCAGCGCTTCACGGACCAGGGAGGGGGGGCCAGGGCAGAAAGAGGTGAGCACCCCACTAGTGGAAGTGAAAGAAGGCCCCCCAACCTGTCCAGATGTCACATAGATCAGCTCTCACCGCCCCAACACTGAAGACACTCCTGTCCCACAAGAGATGACACTAAGGGCCGAGGAGACCCACAAACCCCGAGGCCACGGAGGTGCCATGGCAGGTGGGGATCTGGGCCCCCTGGGGTCCTCTGCCCCCTTCCTGGCGGCCCCTTCGTCCCACTCTGTGCGGCCTGCCGGTCCTGGAGGGCGGCCCCCGCGGCCCCCACACCCCGAAGCGGCCGGCCCAGGGGTCAGCTCAGGGCCGCGACCCTGCAGTCCCAGCCCGGCCGTCCGGCATTTTCCGTCCTCACGAGACCTGTCTTCCCCGCCCCGCTGGAGATCAGCATTTGGGCGGCCGATTCAGGGACCTGGTGATGGCGCGCGTGCTCTGCCTCAGGGACACACCGCGGCCCGTCCGCACAGCGGCGCGGCAAGGACTGAGTCTGTGCGCTGGGCTGGCCCGGGGTGTCTGCCGTCCAGGAGGGGCTTTGGGAGGAAGGTCCTTTGTTAGCAGAAGGGCAGGCGGGCGCTGACCTTTGCAGGGAGACAAAGGCCGTTCTCTGCCAGCAGCTGGGACGGAGCCTTCTGGAAAGCGCAACCTCATGGCTCCAAACTGCTGTCTTAACATGGCTCTGAGGACAGAGTCCAGCACTGGCTGCGGCCCCTACTCAGCGGCGCGGAGGGGAAGGGCCTGGAAAAGGGCAGCGGCAGCAGAGCCCGGCCCCAGCCACGGGCCTTCGCAGAGCCCCCTGCGCCCGCGCACCCGCAAGTTCTCTCCCACAGAGCTCCCCTTCCTGGAACACCACCGGCTCCACCCCGCCCTCCCAGAGTGCGCCCCCAGGCCCGGTGGGAGAGAGGACACCTCAGTGACACCCAGCGCTGCCCTCTTTCTCCCCCTTCCCCAGAGCCGTCGCGCCCCCGGGCCCTGGGCGGCCCCCACGCCCGTCGGGCACTGCTCACCAGGCAGCGCGTGACCGGCAGGGCTTGGGACAAGGAAATGAGTGGGAGCACAGGACGGGTCCCAAGTGCAAGCCAGGGGGCTAACGAGCCAGGAAATTGACCCGGACCCGCCATCAGTGCACCGCGCTGAGCGCTGTGTGCCCGCCGGGCCCTCACAGCTGCGGGGCGCAGGTGACAGACGCAGCCAGGAAGAGGGGGCCTCGGATGGGTCTCCGGGAAGAAGACAGAGCTGGTGAATGACGGAGGGGCGGGAGGGAGGAGCCGCGGCTGGAGGAGGGGCAGGTAGGGATGAGCACAGCCCTCAGCTTCAAGTCCAGGTTGCGGACGAGCCGTGGAGGGCAGACCCCACGTAGCCCTGATGGCGGCCGCCCCGGGACCTCTGAGGCCAAAGGAGTGCATCTCCTTAACATTAGTACATTTCTAGTTGCTTCCAAAGGAAGTTCTCATGTCGGCCGTCGATGGCCGGGGCGCTGACGCCCTGCATCCTCCTGACGATCGTTTTAGGTGCAGTTGGCCAGGTAGGTGGTCAAGCAGGACACCCAGTAATATTATATTATCAATAGGGAATACTATATGAATAATTATAATAAATAGTTAATATATAATACATATATAATAAAATAATAATAAATATCAATAAAGCGAAAATGAGCATCAGCACATCCTCTCCGTTAAGCTGCACACTTAGTCACACCCATCTACCTGCTGGGAAGAGTCCGCATCCGCCAAAACCATGCGCAGAAGCCGCTGACAGACTCGCCTCCCGCGGGAGGTGCACAGAACAAGCCGTCATTCCTGC